>VXBR01000945.1:1123872-1174605 GCA_013400215.1 Cisticola juncidis | reverse complement strand
CCTTCCCTTCCCTTCCCCACGGCACCACCGCCATGGTGGGGTGAGAACAACGAGCAGAAGATGCTTTTGGAGGAACGTTCCCCAGCCAGCTGCAAATCTGGATGGGAACAAAAAATAGCACGGCACCCAAAATGGGAAGGTTAGGGACCACAAGAAGTCATACTGACCCTTGAAAGCTCCGAGCTGTAGGAAATCGGTATTAAAAGGAAGTTATGCTGTTTGAAATGTGCATTCTTCACATTTAAATGAAAGAGAAAGAGCCTGGTACTCAACCAAAATGGCATATTAATTCAGTAAAAACCAATCAAACTAGTACATAAAGGAAATTAGTAATGCTTCCCTTTTTTTGGCTTTTGCTTGACAATATTTCACAAGTGTCATGGCGGTTTCCAGAATACAACCACCCACTGTGATGTGAGGGATATATGAAACTACAAAACAAGTTCTAGAAAAGAAAATGCTTATGATTACTTTTACCTAAGGCATCATAAGTAATGAGAAGAAAAAAATAAATAGATACTGGAGAAATAAATGAAAGCAATCTTTAGAGGGAACAGATTAGTGTGACCTTTCTTCCAGTTGTAGCAGTAACTTCAAAGGTACAGACTCAGATGACTTACAAAACAGAAAACTATGAGATGCTGTGTGTTTAGATTCTCTTCTGCAACATTGGTAACACCTGCAAGTGGATATGGAATAATTTAAGGAGGAATTGCAGGTGTGTAATAGGGTCTGTCAAAACCGAAGGTGTGACCTTGGGGGGCACACAGACTTTGTAAAATTGTGTGCTAAAGGAGGGATCCTTAGTTCCAAAAGTGCACATTTATCTTTTCTGATAAGGGCAAGGATGACAAAGGAATGAAGAATGTTTCTTGATTTCAAGTTTTTTCTTAATTTTCTAATAAGATTGTGCATCAGGTTCTTAGATGACAGAAACTCCTAGATAAAGTTTCAATCACATGACGATAACAAACTCACTCTTTAAAAGAATGATTGTATTACACATCTAGGACAAAATTGCTGCCTTTAAAGCACAATGCTGGTCACTAAATTCCAACTAGTGCTTACCAGAGCATGCATTGTATAAGCATTTGTACAAAAGACTGCAAAGTTCTCACTTCTAAGTACTCCAGCACATCTCAATTTGGAATGGGTGGTGCTGATGACATTTTAGGAGCCTGTACACAACATGGGATGCTGTAGTACAGGGAAGGATGATGGACTGTCCTACACAGTATGTTGTGTTGCACAGCACAGCACACAGAAATAAGGTTTCCCAGCTAGCCTGGATGCAGATGCCATGAGGGAAGGAAAGCTGGCCATAGGTGTGCACTTAGAGACTGTTAGAGGAACAGCTGCACACCCTCCATAAACAACCTGCCTCCTGCATGTTCAACTCTGGAGAGTGAACAGTTCCACCCAGCCCAGCATGGGGGTCCTGTGCCAGCAGAGCCAGTGGTCAGGGCATCCCTATTCCATGGCTCTGGAGCAAGCACAAGATTGCTCCTGAGCTTTACTTAGCCTATACAAAGAGAAAATTGGCATTTTGGAGGCTGAGAGTCACAATGGAAACAATACTTGAATTCTTGAAATCTCCTATGGGACTAAATGATTTTGTCTGTTCAGAGCTCAAGGGTCAGTCTGCTTCTTCTGTGCAGCTCTGAAGTCTGTACCTCCCAAGTCCTTGTGACTTTCTACCAAAACCTGGGGGTGATGTTATCCTGTCTTCTAGCAATGTACAGCGCTCAGCAGCACTGCTCACCCCATCATGATGGCAACGTTTAGACTAATAGGAGTGCAGGAATAGCAGTCCTATTGCTTTCCAATTTCCAGCAAATAGATTTCCATCAAAATAAATCATCCAAACAGTTTTACAGAGCTGCACACTTGATTTACAAATACTGTGACAAAACCAACCTTTTTCAACTTACTGCTATTTATAATCCCAAGAACAATACTCATGTAATAAAACTTTCCTAGTAGAAGAGGCACTTTGTGGGCTGGGCTGTACAATTCCCAAAACTCACATTAAAAGATTTTGGCAACTTCACCAGAAATTCTTTTTGCATCATTAGGAGACCAAACACATGAAGAAAACACAGTCTAAATCAGTGTAAATCTGCTCTTGATCTGTAAGTGATGCTGCTGGCAGGAGCGCAGGGAGACATCAGGTTACCACCTTCTCTGAATTGAACTCAGTTTCACTACTACTCTTCTGGAGGAAGGCAGTCACCTAACCAAGCCCAGAGAAATTCAGCAAGTGTTTTTCCTTTTTAAAGATTCTTCCTACCATTACTAAATATCAGCTTGTCCTCTGCTCCCTCACACCATTGCATTACATGGTTCATATACTGAAGTACTGGTTAAAAAGTCGTAGAATCATAGAATGGTCTATGTTAAAGACCGGCTTGTTCCAGCTCCCCTGCCATGGGTAGGGGCACCTTCCACTAGATCAGGTTGTTCAAATCCCCATCCAACCTGGCCTTGATGGCCTTGAATACTATCACAGATGGGGCATCCACAGCATCTCTGGACAAGCTGTTCCAGCACTTCACCCTCACTGGGAAGAATTTTTTCCTAATGCTCAGTCTAAACCTACTCTTTCAGAAGAAGCCATTCTCTCTTGTCCTGTCACCATGTGCCCTTATAAGAGGTCTCTCTTCTTCTTCCTTGTAGGCTCCCTTGAGGTACTGGAAGGTCAAAATTAGGTTATAATGTTGGAATTCTGGAAGCTGAAAATGTCAGGCTTTCTGTGCTAAAAGGCAATGACCCTCAGGCAAGCACTACATTTGACTTGAGGCCATGGAACAGGCTTCTGAAATTGAGTGATAGCACTGGGGTTGTGGGTGTGTAGTTTACAGTGTAATGTGTGATCTCACAGGTTGAAAAACTTAGAATTCAGGGTTTTAGTATATAGTAATATATATAGGACACTATGGAGAATTTGAAGCATTGTCTAAGTCCTTCTTCTTCACCTTCTTCTTGGTTTCAGGTGTTTTTTTATAATTGGATGAGAAGGTCCACATTGCAGACCTTTGGTTTTTGCTTATTGGGTTAAAAATATAAATAATATAGGTGTCATCCCATTATTGGATAAATAGTGCTTAAAAAGACCTTAGAAAGAGTTAACAAGAGCCGTTTTCTACCTTGTTAGCTAGGATACACAACTCATGAGACTGGAATATAGATGAAAATTAATAAATACTGAGTCCAAATGAGAACTTACTCTGTGCTATTAATCCCAGCCTTGGCAGGAAAAGAAGCCAGAACTGATAAATTATCCCTAAGATATCTCTTCTCCAGGCTGAACAATCCCAATTCTCTCAGCCTTTTTTCTCATAGGAGAGGTTCTCCCTCCCTTGAGTCAACTTGGTGGCCTGCCCTGGACTTGTTGGAACAGATTGATGTCCTTTCTGTGCTGAGGACCCCAGAGCTGGATGCAGCACTTCAGGTGGGCTCTCACAGAGCACACAGAAGGACAGAATCCCCTCCTTTGTCCTGCTGGCCACGCTGCTTTGGATGCAGCCCAGGATACAACTGGATTTCTGGGCTGCAAGTGCACATTGCTGTGTCATGTCCAGCTTCTCATCGACCAGCACCCCAAGTCCTTCTCAGCAGGACAGCTCTCAGTCTGCTCATCCCCCTGGCCTTGAGCCAGATACAGCATCCTGCACTTGGAATTTTTAAACCACATGAGATTCCCTTGAGCCCACTTAAACTTGCCCAGATCCCTCTGGATGGCATCCTGTTTTTCAAGTGTGTGTTTCTCTACTGTTCCTTAATGAGTGGGTTAATTAAGAAGATTTGGCCTGATCATGGGTAGTGAACTAACAGCTGATTTATCCCTGTTGGTGTATTCTGGCACTGAGATGTTCTTGCTGGAGAGCAGCCCAGCAAGAGCTGTGTGTCCTGTCCATTTGCAGGCAGCAGGATTTCTCAGAGGCATAAAAAGTTTTGGTTTTCATGCTATTTCTAATGTACCCTGTACTCTGTGGCATGCTTTAAGTTAGTTGCCTGCTGGCTTTTCTCTTACACAATTCAGCTTCCATGCAGGAAATTCATGAATATTGAACATTGATTTTGTACTACTAATTAATTCAAAGTCTTATATAAACTTTTAGTGAAGTAAATAGCCAATAGATACATCATCTTTCTGATAGAGGACAAAAAGAATTCTGCTCTCACCCGTGAAATGTAAATTAATCATCTTTTATTTACCCTTTTAACAGAATGATTTTTATCATTGGAATGACCTCCATGAATCCAGATTTTGACATCAATGCAATGCAAAAGGGTTAGAGAGGCATCCTGCAGATCCAGCTGGGAGCTTTTTACAGTGGGCTAATGCCTATGCAGAGTAAAACCAGCTTCACTGACAATCCAGTTTGTGTTCTATGTGGATGGGAACAATCCAGTTTGTGTTCTATGTGGATGGGAACTGATAGCAGGAAAGGTTTTGGGCTGAACTGGATGTTGTCTTTGGAACGCTGAGCCAGCAGGATGGGTTCCCAGGGAACAACACTGCCAGCACAGGTAGAAGGAGTTGGAAAACTTTTCTGTCTTGATTCAAGTCCATTGTTTCAAGAAGAGCAAGGTGGATGCATTCCATCCGTGCCTCTGTTAGTATCAAACCTTTCCTTGGGCACAAATGATAACCTGGCTGCTCTTAAACATGTTTGAAAATATATATCAAAGAAAAAAACCTTCAAATTTTGTTTGTTGTCTTAATCTCCTTAGTTAAGATGAGAGGACAAAGCACCGTGCTTATTTTCTTAATGTTGATTAAAGATGAGCTGGGGAAAATAGCAATATAGCCATGTAAATGTAGCAGAAGTTGTATATTGGCTTCTAAAGTTTTATTCTCATGTTCTTCCTCTGCTCCATTTCCTAAAAACTTGAAAATTATTTTTATATTTTAAAGTGAAAAATGCTTACAATTTAAGTGATCAAGTAAACAGAGTAATTGTATGAAGGTTTTTAGAAATTTTTAATTCTTATTCTATGCATTTTATGTCCTTGTCTTGCATTTTTCTTTTCTTTTGTAGGCAGTAGTAGAGAAGAAGACATGGTTGGTTTTGCTTTCAGGTAGGCATAATAAGGAGATGTAAATTCTTATCTTGAAGTAGTATACATTAATCACCAGAGCTGGATGCAAAGTTTGAGACCAGTGAGTAGAGAGGTGAGCCATTTCTACCGTTCTTTCTTGATGCAGCCTGACTTTGGCTCAAGTTAGGATAGTTTTGAAGCTCTGCTGTGCTACCTACAATCTACATTTTAAAAGTTCTGTAAGTCTCAAACTAGTATGAGTAAAGACTAGTATGCTTTCAGCTATTCTTATGATGAGTTTGGACTCATGTCTGTTGATGTTTTAAATTACTTGCCTGAGGAGACAAACATAAAGTCATTGTTAGAAAAAGAATATTTATTCAGCCCTGTGCTCAGGGCAAAAGCAGAATGATTTAGCTTTCTTTTCCTCATCAGCAGGCTGGTTTCTGCAGACGTTGCCAAATTTCCTGAAACCTCCTAATACCTCAAGTTCGTAAAAACTTCTTACTTCTCTTGGGAGAGAAAACTGGAGGGTAAGAATTTTATTAGACCAGTTGGAAAAGCCAGAAGGCTTTACAGCAAAGTTTCCCTTGGTTGTGGTTGTTGTCTTTTCCCCTCTTTTACGAGCACCTCTGCAAAAGGAGGCACTTAGGTGCAGTGTAATCCTGGGCGGTGATTCATAGGAAGTCCCACAGGGGCATACCTCAGAAGTGGCATTTCTACACAGCCATGTCTCCTTAGGTGTGGGGAAGAATTAATTATCTTTCATTCGAATTTAACCTAATTTCAGGTTTTTTTACTTTTCACTGAGTGTATCTGCTCTGGTGCTGCTGTTCTGTGAAGAGGAATAGCTTTTAATATATGTACTTTTAAGGATAAATACCATTTTAAAATTGTTGCTTATGCTTCATATATATCACTGCTAAGGTAATTACAATTCTAGCTGTCTGTCCATCTATCTGTCACACAGGACACGGTTTAAATACTTTTTGGCATTAGATATTAGATATACAGGTATAGATATATAATACTTACATATTAGGAAAAAATTCTTTACTGTGAGAGTGCCAAAGCACGGGAACAGGTTGTTCAGAGAAGTGGTGGATGCTCCACCCATGGAACTGTTCAAGGCCAGGTTGGATGGTGCTAGTGGCAAGTGTCCTTGCCCATGGCAGGAGAGTTGAATGATCTTTAAGGTCCCTTCCAACCCAAACCATTCTATAAATCTATGATCTTTGCTGTTTTCTCCTCAGCTACTATCAACGTCTGGGAGCACCCTCAATAAGGTAAAACTGGGAAGTTAACTGCATCCCTCATTTCAGAACTTTCAGAAAAGTCTTTATCTGAGTAATGCACTTCCCAGGTGACAATTACCTTTCTGAGACCCCCTAAGCCAAACCCTGGAAGGGTATGATCCCTTTTTCCTATATCAGACCTGAGAGGTGTCTAGCCTTCCAGTCATGATGTCTATCAGTGCAATCTTTTTTCTCTTCTTTCTCCAACTCCCTTTGGATAGAATCAACCCTGATCCATCATCATTTTTCCTGTTGGAAAGCTAAGCTTTGTTAGGTGGCTGATCTTAGAAGCAGCAGTTTAGGCCCATAACTGCTGTTCTTCACCTTATGTATTTATTTGCCTGTGTGGAAGCAAACACAGCTGCTTTTGGAGGGCAGGAAGGCACCTCCTGATCCCTGCCTCTCACTGCCTTGTTTTCTGTCTTGATCTCGTTCACAAAGCAGCTGGTAGATATAGGTTCTCAGCCTGTGTGATTTTTGTAAGAAAATGAAGAGCATCCCTCCTCTGGAGCCTTCACAAAGCTCAACAGGCATCCAGTTTTCTAAATTTAGATGAACAATCTCTACTTTTTTTCCTAATGGGACAGATGGATTCAGAAAGCATAATTGACCTCTGGGTTTAGTTTCCCCCTCTTATTTATAATGTTAAATTAGCAGAACAAACACAAAACAGAAGGAGAGCAGCAGGAGGAGCTTGGTGCCTTTGGGGGCATATATTGCTCTGCAGAAAGGGAGAGCATCCCCATGCCCTACCCTCTGTGCAAACAGCCTGCACAGACAGTCAAGGCTATAAATGCACACAAAACCCAAAAATGTAGCAGTAAGAGGGTGCCAAATCTCTGCATCTTCTGGACAACCACAGTAACATCTGTCTTTCCCACAAAGTAAGATTAGCTTGCAGTTGCTCCATCAAATGGAAGTGTCTCCAGAACTTTTTGACAAAGCAAAATATTGAACCCAAACCTGTTTTCACTGAAGTCAGTGTTAAACCCCTAATGCAAACAGGAGAAGTGACCTTTCTTTTGAGAAGGAAGACATTTTTTGGTGGAAAAAAATACCCATCTCTAAAACTTTTAAGAATTTTGATGAGTTTTTTTACTTTGAACTGATGCAATACATTTTGCTCCTGCATATATAACACTCCCATCCCTGGCCCTAGGCACTTACACACACACAGGATGACTTGCATTGAAGTAAAGAAAATTCCGTTGAGATGTGGAGTTCATTTATAAAGTGTGTGCATATAAAGTCTACACAGATTGAGGGATGAGAATCTTGCCTGATTCTTGCTGATTCAACAGTAAGTTTAATGTAAGATTTCCAAGAAATGATGTGCAACATGGCCATCATGAGAGTGTCTGGACCTTTTTCTTGAATTTGTTGAGTGGCTTGTCATGGTCATGGATGTTTTTGTCAAGTTTACAGCCTAGAATGACAAGCACTCTTACCATGAAAGTGAAAGGAATATGACAAAAAGCAATGATATTTAAATCCCTAAAATTAACAAATGACATCACCTATTGACATTGTCATCAATGGATCAATAACATCCAAGGATACAACAGCCTTGAAGAAGGAATAAAAAGATGCAGGACCACAAGACTAAGTGTAAAATAAATGAAGCCACGGGTATATGATAGAAAAAGTAGCCTGAAAGCTGTGACGCTGAAAGAGACTAGGCCTTGAGACTAACCCTTGGTAAATAATCTGCTGAGCAGGAACTTCCAGTGTGAAACAACGAGACAAAGTAGAACTGGCTCTGCCACCAGGGACTAAGACAAGCATTGCTGTCCTCTGTCCCCTCTGCCAGGAACCACACACTGAAAAGGTAGTTTGATGCTCAATTTGGTTATTTTTAAGAGTTACTCTAATACAATTTTTTATATATTTGTATTCTTATTCTTTTATAAAACAGCTATGTTAGTGTCTTGGGTTGAAAATGTAACCAAAAATGTGTATTCTGTTTTCATCTATTGAAGCCAGTTGGGAGGTATTGTTCTTTATCTCTTGTAACTCTAGGGTTGGAAAGAGGGCAGATGCCTTCTGTTAATGGGACACCTGATACGGCAGTGCCTCCTTATCTCTTCCTCCACCCATCCTCCTCCGACGGACATCACCTGTGAATGGACCATTTAAGGCCTCTCACATGACTGATAACATCACCTCATTGCATTGTGAGAGGCTCCACCCAGTGGGAGGAGCCAAAGCCTTTCCACCACGATAAAACCAGCAATCCCAAACACCAAGGGAGCCTGTTTCCACTGCCTTCCCAGAGGATGATGGGAGTTTTTCTTGAGGATCATCTCTAGTCCAATGGAGCCACATCTGTCATTCTGGGAGGACTTACGTCAGACTGCTTCCAACACCCAACCAACAGGGTGTCAGGTTTGCATTCTGTCAGTGGTCCTTTGTACTATTGCATTTATTTTATTTTATTTTTACCTTGCTTGATGTTTGTTCTTCTCTCTCTGTTAAATTGTATTTCTGACTTAGAGTCTCACTGGTTTTGCTTTCAAAACAGTACAGTTAGGATACACTGTTACCAATATATATTATTTTACAAATCACTGACATTTTTTCAAAGACACTATGCAAGTCCTGCAGAAAACTAATAGGGATGATGGACAGATTCCTAGAGTTTTTGAGAAAGTTGAACTCCAGACTAGAGTAAATTTTTCTTCTAAACATCAGGAGAAAAGCAGCTGTCCCTTATTCCTACACACTACAGTACACTACAGTACAGATTTGCAGCTGTCTAACATTCCTAGGTACAAACTTTTTCGAGTTAGGCCTCACTTCACCAAAGTTGGAGTATTCCAAACATAACTAAACAAATCATTGCTTGGAGCACACAATGTGAATCCAAGGCATGAATATATGTTATTTCAATTTTTGACGATGACAGGTTTGTTAATATACCCATGAGATTTTAGCCTGAAACTCAGACTTATATAAGCAACCTTTGGACATGTGACTGTACCAGCTGAACTCAATTACCAGGGACTATTTGTGGGGACTTCTGGGAGGAGCTGTAGTTAACACTTTCTGCAGGTGATGCCAGTTTGGGTCCTTGCTTGCTTTATAAGCCATCATTTGGCTGCAGGCACGCTAAGCTGAGTGGGTGAGAGGGGGGAACAAACATCATGCAGAGGCATCTGCCTGTTTGCTGGCTTTTGTTTTAATCAAAGCTTTGATTTCTTTTGTATTAGCCACAAGTCTTGGTATTAACAAAATAATACTGACATTTTGACAAAATGTTGATGGGCTGTGGAAAAAAGAAACTCTCTCTTCAGGTAACTAAATTTGCTTTTAACTTCCAGGATCTGCTGCTTTAATATGAAAAGGTGACCAAAAAAACAAACAAATAAACAAACAAACAAAAAAAAAACAAACCAAAAAAAAACCCCCAGAACATCTTACATGTTAACTTTAATTTATATAAACACTTACTTTAAATATGAGGTTCAAGACTGATTACTTGAGTCCTGAATTTACTTCAGCTCAGGTTCTGTGATCATCTTGTGATTGGGGTAGAGGAAAGCAAGGGGAGATGTTGCACAAAAAGAAAGGGATCTCCTTTGTTCCACTCTTACTCCTCTACAGAAACACCAGAGTAGGTGTTGTTTTTTCCCACTGCCAAAGAGAAAAGATTTGTGTGAGAAAAAACCCATAAAGATAGGAAAGCAGCTTTTTCCTATGCCTGCAGGATTGTGGGGTCGGATCTGTTCTACAAACTGTAAGTTAACAGGGGTGCTCCTTTGGCAAATCTAGTGGCTCTGGTGTATTCAAAGCAGACTTCAGCAGCAATTTCACATACAAACCATTAACAATGAAAATATCAGAGCAGTGGCTTTTGTGCAATCCAGATATGTGAATACAGGTGCACAAAACATCCTTCTCAATTGTCCCTGCCAAGGGAAATAAGAGGCCTCCCCATACTGCAGTTTCACAAAGGATTTGGAGATTTTGCCTTAAATGCTCTGTGCTGGTGCCAAGATTTCAAGTAGCTGACTTAGGCATTGCTGTGTGATGATGGAGTCTGTGAAACATCTTCTAAACAGAAAATTCTCCCCCAGTGCATGATTTCTCTATGATAGAGTGTTTTGAAGATAAGTGATGTTTTCATACATACTCTACCAGGAAAAGAAGCTTTTTTTTTTTCTTCTTTTATTTTTTTCCCCCTTTTCCTTCAATTAGCAGGAGAAAAATATCACCATAGTGAGATCAATATTTTCTTCTGGCAGCATAACACTCTGGAGGTCACAATTCTGGACCCATAATGGTTCAGCTTTAGCAACAGAGCTCCTCAAGGAAAAAGTAAATTCAGCATCTTTCCCAGACCCTCTGGAGAAGGCAGTCACAGTACACATGCATCTGTGGCCACAACCTCAGAAGGCTCATTTGATACCAGTGACCTCTTCTTTCCAACCTAGATACATAATGTGTCATTTTCAGTAAGTAGTGGCATTTAAATCTGAGACTAATCACAGACTTTAAATCATAATGATTTTTTTTGTTTGTTTAGCTTCATCTCTCTCTATTCTTACAAGCCTGACATTGCAATCACCAAACTCTCGGTTTCCAATTACATGGAAGGTCTACATGTGATGAATTTTAGCTTGTTGGTGCTGTACTGCAATTTCAGGGTGCTAAGTATAGACCTGAGACTGACTCCTCAGCATTTTCAGGACCATCTGTGTTATTTTAGCACCATACTCTTGTTATCCCTAGTAGGATGTGAGGTTGCAGTCCAAACCCAGACTTCCCTGCAAATTGCTAGTTTATTGCTCACAGGCTCTTGTCAGAGTTTTCTCTGTGAAGTACATTCCTGCCAGGTCAAGGGATAGCCACAGTCACCTGTTTATTTTTCCAGAAAACCTGCATTTTGGCTAATAATTTAAAAGAAAAGTTCTTGAGGGTTTTTCAGATAACATCTGCAGATCTTGGGCAGATTTTGCTCTGTGTGTCACCAAACCTTGCTCTTGCATCTGGTGGGAAATAAAAAAGCCACCAATAAGGTGACTGGTGTGGAGCTTGTCCAGGTTGTTCTGATCCTCTTTGAGGGAGAAGACAGCCTAGGCAGGAATGCCACACCATGTCAGGTTTCAGACTCTACTGCTAAGCTGTTGCCTAAGTTTCAAGCCTTCACTTTGGGTTTGCTGATTTGCCTTGCTGGTTTGTTGGATTTTTTAAAATAAATGATTCCCCTATCACTCACTGCCTCAGAAACATCACAGTTCAGAGGTGCAGCTGTCACATACTTGTCCTCATCCAAGATGACTTCCACGCAGCAGCCCAGACTAGCCCCAGTCCTGTGCCATCCTGTTAAGTCTTCTTCATCCCCCTGCCACAGCATCTTTCACGGAATAAACACTCAAGTTACCTTGGCAGCCATTAAAAGCAAATCAGTACTATTAGCACCATAATGACTAACAGTCATTAGGCACTACTCAGCACAGTGGGAAGTATTCTGTAATGAGTGTCCATGGAAATTTTTGCTACCCTGTATAAGAAGAAAAAACAAAACAAGCAACTCCTGAAGGAGCTTGTGTTAGAACTGGGTTAAATAATTTTTTTAACAATTTGCATTCTCCTTCCTAATTTTGGTTTATGAACCCCATATGTCTTTTTTTTCCTATATCAGTCAGATAAAGAAAATTTTATCAGAAAAATGGTTTCCTGGTAGAGCATTTGATAGTGTTGTACTTTGTGCCTTCCCTAAATGCTTTTGGTTTGTTAAGGACCTCGTCAAAAGATCCTCTGTGTACCTACATGGCAAAACCTAATGAGGAAAGACACAGCACTTAGCTGAGGCATCTCCTCCCTTCTCCCTCTAGAAACAATTTCTGAAGGCCAGCCCAAATAAAACAACAAAGTTTAATTTCCAGATTAAAATATTCAAGATGTCCTTAGCATCAAAGAGCAGCATGTCAGATTAGCATAAGATTTTATTACCCCTTCAATAGTATACTACCTCAGCCATAGTATTTTGTACACAGCTTTCAAATTATACCAGTCTTGAAGAGTGATGTCCTTGCATTCCTTTTGGGATTGCAATTGCTGCATACAGGCAGAGAACACAG
Source organism: Cisticola juncidis (assembly GCA_013400215.1). Taxonomy (NCBI): domain Eukaryota; kingdom Metazoa; phylum Chordata; class Aves; order Passeriformes; family Cisticolidae; genus Cisticola; species Cisticola juncidis. The sequence goes on along the minus strand of VXBR01000945.1, from coordinate 1,162,181 downwards.
CTTGGGGCAGAGTTCTTGGTAGAAACATTCCACCGGAATGGAACAGGAGTATTGGAGATATGATTCTGGTGCAAAGGAATCATGTTGAAAAGCACAAAGGAAAAAACTTGCATTGGGAACATCTCATATTTCAACAGCACATTCCTGGCAGAATGGCAGAGATGAGGCATAAAAGTAATGAAGAACAAAAAGTAATTAAAATACAACACCTTCTGACTTTGCAACCTCAAGGATGTTATCAAGCCAGAAATATTTATGCCTGCTTGAAATTTTGAATATGATTTAATAAAACATCTGACTTGTTAAGTGTTTAAATTTTTGAGACTGACATACATTTGTCTAGTAACAACTCATGCATAGCCAAACTGAATTATGGCTGTATATCTCAATTTCTTCATATTACTATGATGCCATTACTTGGGTCTTCTTAATCCTTTTGCAAACCTTCCTAATGCATCCTGCTTTTGCTCCAGCCCTCCTTGTATTTTTACTCTAAATGCAGCCTTCCAAGAAAATAAGAAAATAATTGGCAAGTCAATAAAAGTTCAGAGAATTGACCACTTCCCTAGAATCATAGCCAAAATGACTCCACCAAACTACTGAATTCTCAGGAATCAAATGAAACACAACATGCAAAACAGCTCCTCTTTTTCCCCTCCCAAAACTGTAAAGCAACAACAGCAAAGATGGTTTCTCTGGCTATAGAGAAGGCCAGCTTCAGAAAGCGATTCATAGAAGAGACATCTGTACAGGGTGACAGTCAGCCACCATTTATTGCCCAGAACAATGTTGCATAGTGTTATTCAGTACAACCCACTGCAGTCACCTCCAGTTTCTCAGCCCTACAAGTATTAAATTTGTTTCTGTCCTTCTCTGTAGCACAAACTGCAGAAAGATCCTTTTCTGTCTCCCCTACCTCATCTTCTCAAATGTTTTTCTTACTTTCATTTAGTCTTGTGGTCTTTCTGTAATATTTCTGGGTTTTTCAGAATTCTTCTGGTCTATGTGCATCGTTTACAAAATATCNTTTTTTTTTTTGAGAAATAATTTCTACCTAAAATGCAGAGGAATCACAGTTTAACTAGAGTGTTTATGGATATCTTATGTCTGAGGGAAAGGAAACTTGAAGTCAAACAGCTATAGTCCTGGCAATGTTCAGAAGTAAATTTGGGACTGAGAGTGGGGAGAGGAGATGGCAGGAGGGTAGACTTGCAAGGAAATGCTTGGCTCACTGAGCACTTGCCTTTTTTCAGGTGTAATTTCATCATAAAATTAGAACTGCAAGGATTAAATAACAAAAATTCTCACTCCAGTGTCTGCCAGAACAATCAATCTGAATTCTTCTCTTTACTGGGAAGAATATGCTAAGATCAAGGCTATAACTGGTTGAGAAATTCATGGAAGTTTCTGAATTGATGATGTCAAATTGCCTCATCACTGAATGCCTCTGACAGTGAGTGAATAAAATGTTTGTTCCCAGCCTAGAACTACTGATGTGCACAGCAATCATGTAGCCAACCTAACTGACCTTATCTGCAGAAAGAAAGTTGTCACAGTGGTGTGGGCAGAGCCTTAAAGCAGAGCTGGTCTTGCCTGTACAGGCTCCAGGCGAAGGCTGGAGCAGAGGAAAAATTGGCAGTACAAAAGGCAAGATCAGGAGAAGTGATGCAGTATTGCTTAAAAAAACCTCCACTTTCCTGTTTGGCTGAATTGACACAATGTTAAGATCTAATTTTTATGGGTATTACAGAAATGCCTCTGCCCAAATTAAGGTGCAGATGAGACCATGTGCCAAAGCCAATAGTACAGATTTTATTTAACAGTAAATGTCAGGTAGAGAGAGACAGAGAAACAGAAGAGAGGAGAGGGTGAGAAATAGATTGAGTAGGCAGATAGCAAGCACCCCCATGGATCCAGTGGCATTCTGTTGCTCCTCTTCACCCTGCTCCCAGTGGTGGGGGTCCCAGGAAACGTGGAGTTCAATGGATTATCATATGTTCAGGTATATGCAGGAGTGCCCAAACACCTCTCCTGCAGGGAGCAGGCCTCGGTGGAAGGCCTCAGCAATGAGTCTGGGGGATCTTTGATGGTTTATGACCCCTTCTAAGACGTGACAGCTGCCTGCTTTACAACTGAGCCAAAACTCCCTGAACAGCCCAAAGCTCTCCTCCTCCTCCCCCTCTGCTGGGGGGAGAGTGAGTGCACCTGGCCTTAGCGAACAAGTCTGTGGGCTATGGCCTCCCCCTGCCGCAACCAGACAGAGCTGATTTTCAGGACAGCTGCTGAATTGACTTTCCTTGTGGATACATTCTTCTCCCCCAGCCTTGTTTACTTCTCCTTGGACCTGAGCTAATTGAAACTTAGTGATGCCCTGTTCTTTTGTGTGGCCACTCAGCTGCCAGACCACCCTTTTACAGGGATGCTGCTGTGGGGTTACAGTAGATGACGGATAGTGGCTCACTGCTGCAAACATCTCCCCTTCCCTAGAGCCTAAAGCCTTGCAGTCCCTGCTTGGGAATTTACAGACTAGTTTTAAAACTAACAGAAACAATACAAATCAGGGACAAATGGTCTACTTTGCTTCTCCATTTAAAGTTCTCTAATTTTTTAAAATGATCATTCGCTGAAGACATCAAAACTATGGCTGATACGCAATAAGAAAGACTCAACTTACTTTTGTCATCTTTCTAAGTATAAATCTTCTTTTTAATAACCATTTCTGATCCCCCAAACTTCTTCAGCCTAGTTCTCCCTGACAACACAGTGGCTATTCTCCCAGATAATAGTAATTCTTTATCTAGTTGAAGAAAAGATGTTGGACAACAACATATTGGACAATGATGCACCTCCCTATTTCAGTAATACCGTGGCAGAGAAGTTCTTGAAGACAAGATACAAAGGACCCAATTTTGGGGATTCAGTTTCCTCTGCATTGAGAACATCTGTGTCTATGAGAGGGGAGAGGGGGTGGGTGGGAAGGGAGCAAACATGGTGCAGATGGCAGGGAGGATATTTATCTACCCTCTCCCCAGGTTGCTGGCTGATGTTCTCCTTTGCAGGAGAAAGGATCCTCTCCTTGTCCCTGCTGACCTCCTTTAGATAAAGGTCCATCCATCCTGAAGGACTTGGGAGAAGCTGAAGCTGATGCTGAGGAATTCCCTGTGGGTCTTGGGAGTCCTTCATTCTAAGATGAAAACTACAGTGAGCTCCAGCAGCTTTTGAGTAAAGGTGGGAAGGTAGTTTATCTTTTATACTGCCTGGATTACACAGTGTGCCTATTCTTTCCCACCCTTATTATTTTTTTAGACTTCAATCTCTACTGCCAAAGACCCAATATTTTCTGCATAAACATTAGGTAAAGGAAAAACACAATTACAATGCAGTCCAGAATGCATCTTGAAGGGGGAAGGAGGAGTGAACAGTGCTGCTAGTGACTTCTGATTTTCTTTGTGTTTATTTTTGCTTTTCCCCTTATAATTTTTAAAAATATATTTTAAAATGCAACAATAATAAAAAGAAAAAGCTTCAAAATTATTAATTTGCTTGTGCTAACAAGCATTTTAATCTAGTTTATTTTTGTCTTAAATCAGAAAAATATATTTAATCAGCAGTAGCAAAGAAGTGTTGTGTGTTGTGTTCATATACAGAGATATGACTTTTAAAAAGCAGACACTTATACTGAATATTTCTTCTTAGGATATTCTTGCAAACACAGAATCCTAGAAGAGTTTGGATTGGAAGGACCCTTTAAAAGTTATCTAGTCCAGCCCTCCTGAAATGTGCAGTGACATCTTCAGTTAGATCAGGTTACTCAGAGCCCAGCTCAGCCTGGTCTTAAATGTTTCCAGGGCTGGGTCATGCACCTCCGTTCTGGGCACTTTGGCTGGCATTTCACCCTTATTGTAAATAATTTCTTCCTTATATCTAATCTAAACCTACCCACTTTCAGTTTAAAGCCATTTCCCCTTGTCCTATCACTGCACACCCTTGTAAAAAGTCCCTCTCCAATTCTCTTGGAGGACTTCTTCAGGTACAGGAAGGCCACAATTACATCTCCCTGGAATCTTCTCTTCTCCAGGCTGAACAAACTGAACTCTCTCAGACCTCACAAAAGAGGTGCTCCACCCATTTTGTGGCCCTCCTCTGTACCTGCACCATACCCACAAGTGTGATGCATTCCTTACCCTGAGTACCTTTCTGGTATTTGAAATAGTGATACTTGGGATAGGAGCAAACCAAATCACTGCAGCTGTGTTCAATACAGCCAACAAGAAAAGTTGAGAATGAGCTGTATTAAGAAGCAAGTTACAGCATAATTTGTTTTTGCTCTCTGCCTCTAAAAAATGAAGATTTTGTTACTGTTTCTGGTTATTCCTGGGTTTGTGGAGTTCTGTAGTGTTATGCAAACAGGACCCCCGTTATCACAGGAGGATATCAGGTATCAGGATACACAAAGCCAAGTAAATGGTTTGTTATCTGCATTCTTAAGCTACAGAAACCTCTGTAGCATCAGGGATGCCATCAGAGACCCCTACAAGGACAAAGATGCCTGGAAGCTGATTGCTTTCAGATATTCTTGCAATAGCACCCAGAATGGCTCTGCAGGTAGGCACCTCATCAGAGGATAATTAGTCCTTACTCCACAGCAGCTTTGGGTGAGAGCTCTGGACTAAATTCCAAACTGAAAGGGAAAGCTGCGTGGTACCCACTCAAGCACCACTTTGCACCATAGGTACCACAAGAAACAGCAAGTCATCAACTGTTGATATCTCACAGCAAGGAGATCTCTGCACTTTCCTCTCTCCCTGGTGCTCTTGAAATCATCAAGGAGGTTCAATCAGAATTAAACAAAAGCAAAGTAAGTCATCACTTTCAAATGCGATACCCAACAACACAATCCTTGAAACATCCCAAGCCAGTGATCAGCTACAATGGTATTGGTTCAACTTCACAAACAGATTATGTCATTCTCTCCCTCCCCCCACCTTTAGATCCCTTATTTCATCTTTTTTTTCATGGTTTCAAACAATTGATATCCAAAATCTACACCTATCCACACCTCTGACATCAAACGTATTTGCTGACAATACACACACGATGTGCAGGTGGGTGACTTTAGAAGGCTCCCAGGTATGAAGTTAGCTTGGGGATATTGCATACCCTGCTGATTATGAGAACAATTTAAAAGAGGGGAGGTGCAGGGGAAAAAAGAAATCTTTAAAAAGCTGTGTGCCCCTGTGATTTTCAGCTCTTTGAAAAAATGAGAAAGAACAGAAAAGCACCCCTGGTGTGTGGTTAAGATAACTACAAAGGAACTATTCTTAGGACGTTCCTTCAGTAAAATGAAGGGTGCTTTGATTGCATTTTTTTGCCTTCCTAATCTGACAGATATTGATGGGTAATTCAGACAGCCAAAATCTTTGTTCTAAAAACACTGACTCATACATGCTACACCCAGATGTTTTATTGGGTTCTTAGTAGATATCAAAGCTTCCTGTAAATACTTAGAAGTTGCATTTCATACACTGAAGAGTGTAGGAATGTAGGGGAGGGAAATGATAGAGAGAAGCTCCATTAAGAGCAGCTTAGAAAGGAGTACTTTATGACCCCAAATATAGACACTCTAAATACAACCCCTCCCAGCACTTTGTTTCTGCCTAATCAAGTTTGATAATTAACAGCACCAAGATCCCTAATGTGCAATTAGGGCCTTGCAGGCTGGTCTCTCCAACAGGTACAGGAGCTTGTGTGGAAACACTCCAGCACTGATCTCCTCACCAGCCTCTGTCTCACAGACAGGACAGCAGCAGCAGTCACCACACCTGCCAGAACCATCCCTCTGACTTCTGAGAGCTGGCCCTCCATCTCATCCAGAGGTAAAGCTTCCAGTGTCCCACCTCCACTGGGATTCAAGGAAGAATTTTTTCATCTGAGAGCATGTGGGGGAGGCACCTCCACACCACAAGCAGGGTTTTATTTCAATAAATCATGAATGAAACCAAGCAAGGCACCCACAGGGATTCTCAGTAGCACTCTTCTCTCTCAGAGTGCCCCAGCCACAAACACCAGAGAGCCGCTGAACAGGCACATGACTGAAAATAAAGAGACCATATAAAATATTCTGTGTGGGAAATAAAGACATGCACACAAATCAGACACAGAAGAGCAGAGACGGCAGGAAAATGCAATGCTGTCAAATTGCATAATTTCCAAATTATTTGGTACTGTTGCCCCAGGCTGATTCTCACCAGCTCCTCATAGTGGAAGCTTTTATGTACTGGCTATCCCACCTTGCAGTCACTACTGGACAAACTCAGTAAAGAGGGTATTCATCCTTTTATAAGGTAAACAATCAGTAAATATACCATCTCTTCCCAATAACAATATTCTTTAAGTTGGTATGCATTTTAGTAGAGAATCCTCCTAGTAGAAAAACCAAACAAGAGTAAAAAGGCAATGTAACAAATATCGAGCACAGACAGAATTTCTGATCTGTCAGGAATCAGAGCTGAAGTTTGATTCAAGAGCTCTTTTCATTCCTCAGCATGTCAATGGAATCCATCATTGACAGAGGCAGTTATGAGGTATTGCAACAGGGAAAAGATTCTCCTGGGCAAATGGGCTCAGGTCATCCTTCTGTGCATGTTTGCAGTACTGCAAAGAGTTTGTTAAATATGAAGCCAGGAAATTACCACAGTCAGTTTTAGACAGTTCACTGGTAAGAAAGCTAAATGCCAGCTAAAATGCTGACTTGCTGTTCTAGTTTACACTAGTGTAGTCTGAAAATGAAAATCCCAGGGCATTAGCATCAGTACCTGGGAATGCAAGATCCAGAAGCATTTTCATTAACCATGTGAAGCACAGGACAGGAAGAGAGGTTCCCTGGGACCACCTCCCCAGCTGAGCTAAAATTCTCTGGAGTTGTTCAGAGAAGTTTCAATCATTCACATAGAGGCAAAGATGACATCTGTGCTTTTAAAGGTAGATTCTGAAAAAAAAAAGCAAGTACTAGAAAAGTGTACTCTTTAAAAGACCTTTATTTTGGTTGCATGGTTACAATTCATTTATGCTTACAATTAGATTGTTCCCAAATAATATTTCATAGCTCACCATGTACACAGTGCATTCTTTATCAGTCTGGCATGGAAGAACTTTATAAAATACAGATTAAGTGACTTTTTAGCTGTACACTTTTCAGATTAGTTCATCAAGCTTAAGTAAAAAGGCAAATAGATTAATTGGCAAAAAGTGTTTTTACATTTCAATATATTAGTACAAAATGGCACAAAAGGAAAAAAGGTCATTTTAAAGGCTATAAGCATCAAACTTTTAAAATGCTTTCAGTCAGTTCAACCCATTTTAACCTAATTTTAAATACCGATGTTGAACTGGGAATTGAACCTGTAATCTTCTTTTCTTAAGCTGTGTGAAAGACATCACATAAAACTATGGACCTGTTCATGGAAACTAAATCACAGCAGTTTCAGAACAGTGGCATTCAAGTGCAGCTAGGAAGTTGGGAATTTCTATTCTTCCCAGTAAGTCTATGAAGTCACAGACTAGAGCATATTTTCATCTAACCAAACCCACTCATGCACACTTCAGATGCAAAGATACCAGTTGTGTGCAATAAAACACAGTATTTCTTAATGCAAAGACTAGAACAAAAAGTTCACATAATTACATCATTCAACCTACCTACCTTTGCAGGAGGTTTCCAGACATAACCATACTCGATGCCAGATATAGAGCTAAATGGAACACTTAAAAGATTTCAAGCAAACTGAAGGTTTAATTCACAGGCTTCAGGTATAAAAGAGAGATCACATCAACTTCAGCAACCTATGTTTTATTTTTGAACCACCCATATCAAATGGGTAGATTGATGTGATGGAAGGGAAAGAGAGAAGAAATATATTTCTAACTTAAAAATAGATTCTGAGATGTGAATTCATTGCCTCAAGCAACAATTCAGGGGTTTGTTTTGGCAGCAACATTTAGCAGTATCCCAAAAGATAATTACCCACCCTATCAACACAAATTATCATTACTTTGATTAGCTCCCTAAACCTTAGGATGTTTTATGTTTAAGTTAATGGAACAGTTTATGATCCTGACTAGTTTTTTTTCTGGAAAGGCAGCACCCACATCTGAGAGGGCAGGCAGTTATACTGATGGCGGTACTGAGCACATTGTTTCTCAGGTTAAAACAAAAAGTCTTATAAAAAAGTAAATGTGATGAAGTACAGAACCACTATTTTACTCAGCTTCACAATGAGCAAACCATGACTATGAACCTCTTGTAGATAACCATATGATGATTCCAAGAAGGAATGCTCCAACAGCAAGTATAATAATGAGTATGCACATCTTCTTTCGGGATCTTTGCTGTCAATAGAGAAAAAAACAAGCTGATTGAAAACTGTACCACACTAGAACACGAGAAAACTATTCAGATGCTTTTATGGTCTTACTGCTTGTGCAATCTAACTAAATTGTGATCTTACATATAAAGATGGTCAAGTCATCTAAAGATGTTCAAGGAAAAAAAACAAAAGAAAGCAAAGTTATCTACATTACTTTAATTACTTTATAGCTATATTATTCAACAGAATGATTTCAGGGGTATTTTCTGGTACACATAATAAATTTATGAAAGAAAACACAGTAATGTAATGAATGAATGTAATTAGAACTCTGGGGAAAGTAACATGAGCACGGGTGACAGCATAGAGAGGAAAATGGACAATCAGTTGCACAATAGAGGAGGTAGAAATTTTCTGCTAGAAAAAAAAAAGACTATCAGTGTATACACAGAAGGGAACTATAGACTACAATTTCAGACTGCTGTGTATCCATTCACAGTTATTTTAAAGGTGTTTTTGTCAAGTTTCTTAGGTATAACTTGCTCTTCAAGAAAACAAACAATCAAAAAAACCCCAAACCAAAGAGACGTGACTAGACTCCCACTTATATAGATGTCATCACAATAAAGTCCAAATTATGAGCATGTTCAGAACTTTCACATTTCCCATATAGGTCTGTAAACTGAGATACCAAAGCACTGACCATCAGCAGCAGTCTGTCATCCTTTATCTGACAGGTATGGAATCTGAAGATTTCCTTCACAGGCTGACAGAAAATTACCAAAGGGTTTCTTGGCCTCTTGCTGATAGCCGAGGAATAACAACACTCAGATCTTGGGATTCTAGGCCATGGCCCCAGAAGTAAAGCCAGACTGTGCTGTACTTGGCAAAAGTTCTTCTGCCTGGGTGGTTTTCATGTTTTGAGTTTTTTAAAATTTTCCTCTCTGAAGAACAACATCTGTGTCAGTTCTTCATTGAAGCTGTCAGTTCTCTGGCCAGTACTACCCAGACCACCAAATTTCGTAACATTTCTCTTCTTCTAGTTTTATTGTTTCATTGCTACTTCTCCCACCATCAGGCTAAGATTTCTTCATTTCATTGTTTTACTTGCTAGAACTCAATCAGTTTGCTGGAGTACCTTCCTCCTGTGTCCATCATGTCCTTACACTCACAATCTCTTCTTTCTGCATCCTGCTGACCCCCTCTTACCAGAAATGCATTGAAGTCAATCATTTCCCCTGTAATACTACATGGCATGCCAAACTTATTTCAACATACAATTGATCATTTCTACAAGTGCTGAAGCAGCCTGGCTTTGCCTATATTGCTCTGCTGTGTGAATGCACTCCACAGGGCAGATGAGTGATACAGAGCTCATCCAAGCACAAACAGGAACTGTAGGGGTATCAACAGCCTTGTCCCTCCTAGCAGACCTAGGCCTCTAACACTTCCTTGAGGGGATCAGGCAGAAATTTTTCAGCACCTTGGAACAAGGAGAAGTTTTCAAGGAAAGGAAAGTTTAAATCCAAAGCAAATTACACAGTCCTTTCATCCAAACACAGAGCAACTCTGCAGTGTTTAGCGCCTCCTACAAGACCCACTGAACAGAAGCTTGTAAATTCTTGATAATCTATAATCTTCCTATGAGATCTGAAGATCCTTTCCTCCTCAAAATAAATCATGAAGCTTTTCATTTTAAATTTCAACCAGAAAAATTATACCTTACACTGAAATTTTTGGCTGCTATTATTTTCCCTGAAATTTTTTAAGCATTAAAATAGGAATAATTCAGTGCACTTAATGTGTCAATTAGTCCTACTGAGAATACAGTTCAAGGATTCATCACTTCTGAAATCACCAGGCAGTCTTTCAGACATTCTTTCACTCATTTACTGTCCTAGCTACTACTAACATACATAAGAGGATTTTTTTAAAAAAAGTCTAAGGACTAACTGTAACGTAAAGGGGAGGATTAATTACTAATAAGATTATTTCTAATAAGTTCTAAAAATGTTATAAAGAAGTGGCATTTAAAGGTATTAAAAGATTTTTCAAAAAATTTTCACAGTTTGAAATACATTTGCAGCATCAGAGTAGCAAATAAAAAAAGCTGGATATATATACAGCTTCAGGAAGATTTTAGACAGCAAAAAATTAGTGCTAACTGGCCACATCTTCAGAAAATTTTCCTGCCTATCTTCCTGACTCCTCCAGTGATCTTCAAAGGCTTGCTGTCCCATATACAGGAACCTTAACTTCTTGAATTATAAAAGTAGGAGTCTGTTTGTGTAAGGCTTTTTTGTTGGTTTGGGGATTTTTGTTTGTTTGTTTTAAGTAAAGGTGTAACTCCAGGTGTTCTCATAGACTCTCAGAAGGCTTTGAAACTGGCTGGAAACAGCCCCACAGGAAACCCAAAGCTTTCAAAAGTCCCTGAGTTTTATTTTATATTGACCTAGAAATACCATTGTAGTCTAACAAAGTCTTCAAGCCTTGAGGAACTTGCTAGGCAAAAACTGAAGCGCATAAGAAAGTGGAAGTCAGGACTACTGCAGGACAGTTTCACACAACTGGCATTACCTGGTAGTTGGCTGCTCTTGATAGCTGCTGGTTTGCTTGCTGCACATGTACATCTGCACTTTCCACATTGGCTTCTATGCTGTCTTTGTTTTGAAAAGAAAGATTTCAAATTTTGCTAAGTCATAACCCAGACAAAGATTTGGAATACTGAAATATACTTGAAAGCATATACAACAGCTGCCCCAAAATGCTGGTGCCTTCATCAGTATTCATCAATGTATCTTGTATAAAAGCTTGACCCCTCCTATACTTATGCCTGAGTTAATTCCAGAACTGCCCAGGCAATGATTGACTGAATTCAAGTCAGGTAACAAGTCTCCTGTTCTGCATGCAAGGCTAAAAGTTAGATACCATCCAGGGCAGAAACTTTCAGTACTTCTACCTCTTTTTTCCCCCTTTTTAAATTACCTTTTACTTGTCCTCCAACTTGTTACTTACTTCTCTCTGCTCAGATTAAAAGCAGCCCTAAAGTTTATGAAACAGAGGCAATGGACCAAACAATAACCCAAGAGTCATGATTCTAGTTTGGTGTTCTATCCTATTGGCACAGATTGTATTTTTTTCAGTAGAAAAACATGAACCAATTATGGGTCAATGTGATAAAAAAAAGCCCTGAAAATATATTCTGGACATAGACAAGAGCATGGCTTAGCAGGTGACACAGAAAATGGATTCTCCAATCACATTTTGTTAAAACAATAAACCTGTTTGCATGAAAGGTAAAGCATGAATCTTTGCTGAATCTGCACACTTAGATCCATTAACAAACACAGTAAAATTTCCCACATGAACTCCAATTTTATGTACAAGCAGTTCAAAAACCTACTTTAAAGACATTTTCTACACATGAAAAATTACATGTCTTCAACTAGATTTTAAACATTCTTTCTTACTGCATTCCCAGTCATCTCAGCCAGCCTACCAATTATTAGGTTGTACCTGATTTGCTTTAGCACTGAGAGTGTCATTAGAGGAATTTTTGCAGCAAAAGGAAGTTCTACACTGAAGCTTGCCAAAGAAACTGAATAAAGAAAATTCAGGTAATATTTGAATTGGACTTACCTATCACATCACCTTGTTCATGAATCATCATTCCTAGATCTTTGAAAATTTCGTTGATGTCCATAATATCTGCCTGCAAAATGAAATCATTAATGTACATCACACATTTTAGCATCTGTGTGCTTTTAGATATACTGTTCCTTCTCCTCCAGAGTATGCATCCATGACTCTTTATAGTACATTTTTACAGGATGAAAAAAAAAACCTTAATGTGCTTATTTTGAAGGTTTTTCTGGTATTTTGAGACTGAGTTTATGAAGTCTTTATTCACAAAGGTTTCAATGAAACAGAAAATCTTTGTATTTCCAGAAATGTTAAAAAAATCCACTTAAAAATGAACTTTTGAACAATAGATTGGGAAGACATGTGAGGAGATGTATAATTTTGCTACATTTAGATTCACTTTAAATGGTTCTATAATACGACCATATTGGAAAAATATTGGATGTACTTTTTCTTGCAATCACATGAGCACTCTTATTCCACAGCAGAACCACTGAAGTTAAGCGCAGTATATCAAAACATGGCTTTCATACAGTAGCTTTCAAATGTACATTTCACATCTACAGACAATATTTGCAGTTTTGAAGGGAAGAACTACACCCACAGAGAAACCCAGACTCCTCAAGATTCATGCCTCCAATTAATGCTCATGCTCCTTTAAAATGCTATTTCTTTGGACATCAAAAGCATATTCTGCTGTAAAACCACTTGTACTTACTTCAAGCTGCCTAATGGAAGATTCCCTCTCCTCAATAAGACGGAGGTCATCTTCTGTAATTTCTTCATCTTGCACCTGTGCTTGTGGTTGACTGTCAGACAAGAAAAACCAAAACCCATGCAGAATTGAACAAACTCAATGAGAAATTATCAAGAAGGATAAAACTACAGTTAAGTACATAGAATGTTTTGCATTATTAGATAACAAAATACGTGTTTTTACTCTTGTCTGTCCCTGGCTAACAGAAATGGTATAACCATCCCAGCTTTGGTGTAGCAGAGCTGCTGGAGCAGTGCTGCACAGAGCAAGTGGCTGACTGGAAATTCTAAGTATGAATACAAGGTCAAAGTTCCTTCTGAATTATCAACTGCAGAGTTTACATCCATCTGAGCAACAAAAAAGAATCTGTTATTTTGTTCTTTTCTGTAGGAAACCGTTCTTGGAGAATGTGGAAGTAATGGGAGCTCCCTGTAAACACTGGGCCCCTAATCACAACAGCTTTATTTTATTCAAATTGGACTCTTCTTCCCTAAGTTTGGGTCCTAGAAAACCCAAATGCTGCTTAGGGGAGCTTAAGGACGTGGTTGCAGCTGAAGTGTCAGGACAAAAGGAGGGACACTATGTGAACTACTCCTTTTTCGCCTCATGTATGCCATCAAAGTATCTTCTTTACACTAAAAACCAAAAAAAATGGACAGCTTGCTTCCCTGCAGGCTATTTATTATTCTGAGCTAAGTTAAGGCATATTAGGTAATTCAACATACCTGTCCCAAGAGACAAGTGTTCCTTCTTTGTAGTTATCTTCTGGAGCCCCACCCTACATGATCAGTGTTTAAAAATATAAATAAAACATTATAGCCCTGATAAAAGCATTGGCAGCATTTCTATAGTCAATACTAGAAAGTTTCTAGTAAGTCAAACTGAAATATGATTCAACACATTCTCATTCTGATTTTACTCTATGCATGCATAAGGCTGAAATACAAGCAAAAGCATTCAGCTCAACTGCCTGCTACAACTTACAAGTACAGAATGTGTATTTGGCACACAGTGAAAAGGCAAAATTGATATACTGACAAGGAAAAGCTCAACATCTGAAGCTACTCAGCATTCTCCACCTTAATACTCCACTGAAATCTGGCAAGTCATTCTTCCCCAAGGGAAAACATCTGCTGATATCTAAAGGTAAAGCAAAAGCATTTCAAGATCTACTGGAAGTTGCTTTTTCAAGTTCAAGCATGAACACAGGGGCAGTTCATTCCTTTGTGACAAAGGCAAGGAAAAAGTAGCAGTTGTCCAGGGAGATTATTACAACATAATTCAGCCTTTACTCTAAAATCATATAGCACATGTTCTGCAGCATTTAGACTCAGCTATAAGCTAAGGAGATTTGTAGAGGAGAATCTGACACCTCTAGACCACTAACACCAGTGTAAAGAATATAGTGGCATATTTTCTGATACTTACAGACACCCTTGAACTGGCTCTTACTCTGGCTACAAAATCTTTTTCCTTCTCAGCAGCTTGCCTTTGGAGTCTTTGGAAATTTGTTAGTGCTGTGGTGAACTCCCCCACAAGACGGTCTTTCTGTATTTTTCTTTGACGCTGTAGGAGCAAAAGTTTTACCAAGTCAAATGAGCTCAGGCTTTTCAAGGCTTTACTATTTCCAGTCTGCTAAACACCAAGGCATATATACTCTTTCTTCTAAATTGGTGTAAGGGAAGGCTGTCAACAAAACCATTTCCAATTCCATGGACAAACCTTATTTCCTTCTGGGGTCATGTAACCACACAAATTAAGGCATTTAAAAAGTTAGTCAATGTGTTTCTTTTCATTTAACAGCTGGAAATGAGAAATGAGCAGTGATAAGAAAGCTTCTGTCTTCCTTGTTATCTGTTGATTGTAAAATATTCTGCTTTGGTGTGAAATATTTGGACACCAGGAATGCTAAAATATGCAGAGATGACTGAATATAGAGGAGGGGAAGGGTGCAGAAAAGAACAGAGCACTTCATATGTATTTTACATAAATGCTGGAAATACATATCGAACTGAATCCAGAAGTGGGTTCACATACTACTCAAGTGCTTTAAAACAGATCTAGAAATACTTGTTCTAACCTTTCAGGTTGCTTCTTTTTGAGGATGTAGCAAAGGGAAGGGGAATATTGGGCACTCAGGAGAGCCTCCACCATATTTTCCTAAATACATGCATACATCAACCCTTACAAATTTCTGATAGGTTGTTATTTGCCATTCATGAATCTGTTATTTAGGCATTTCATTAAGAAATAGCTTTGATAAAAGGGTAAAATTAAACAGTAAAACATTTCACTGTGAACTTTTCAACTCCAAGATAAGCAAACAGAAAAAAAACCCAGCAAACTAAGGATACTTTGGGTAAACTAGAGGCTATATACCAAGACCAAGTTTTAACACTGCTGTTAGAAATTTGCAGCCTGACAGGATGAGCACACATGGATCATGGCCTATCATTTGAACTCAGTGTTTCAAGACCATTCACTTTCTCAACGTCTGCTTAGTAACTACCCACAGACCAGGCAAGTTGTTTAGGTGACAATAACCCCAATCCATGTTTTCTAGGGTCCTGTTGTTCTTCCCTTATTTAAGTGACAGATTTTGCTAGGATAAGAAACCACAGGAGGGCAGACATGAGTGTGCTAACCACAACAGGCACTTCACATGTTTCTAACTGCAAGATTTTACACAGACCTCAGAAAGAAGCAGTTTAAACACTGCACAGGTTGATTTAGTAACAGCTCCTGTCTAGTCCTCTTGAGAAAGGAAAAGCCTGTGACAAGACGTAGTACATATATTGATCTGACACACTGTGATAATCAAATTATTCAGACAGTGAGTGAACAGCGTTTTGGCCCACAATTCCCTGACCCTGGAAGCAGTCTGAGTGCTGGCAGAGTCAGATACAGCATCACTGCAATGGATTACAAAGTGTCCAGCTACCTGAAAAAGCAGAAAGGCACAGCACACTGCCTCGACTCCCACTGCTTCAGTCACGCTACTTAATTTGTGATACATAAAAACAACTTTGGGACAAGTCTGAACAGCAACAAAACATTCTTACATTTTAAGTATTCCTGCATTTTGCAAATGTGTTGACTAACTAAACAGTGATTTGAAAACAGGAATAAAGAACTGAAGTGACTCAAATATTTTACATGAGCCAACATAATAGTCAAACAAACCATGCTTTTTGGTTTTATACCTGTTCACTTGTTGCAGGCAAAGATCCAAACTCTTTAATGTATTTGTCAGTTTCTTTGGCAAGTTGGTTGGTGTATTGCTGCTTCTGTTGCCTAAAACCAAATGCAAATTTTCATTACAAACCATTGGGTTACTTTGCAAAATTTCACTGATTCTCAGAAAAACATCAGTACTACAATCTTCTAAATCAGTACTAAAAGCACACAAAGCCATCTTTATTCTGTTCTTAGCTGTAAAGGCATGAAATCATGGATTCCAGGCAGGACAGGCATTGAAGAAGGTGTGTTCCTCAGTGTGACAGCCTAATTAATAATTACTCTTTTCCCCCTCCCCCTTTAGTTTTACTTTATTTTGTTCATATGTAGCAATACATTTGTAGTCATTATGAGTACATAAATATACTTCTGATATTATCACACAATCTTTTACCAATATTCACTTTTTTTTCCGAGGCAACTCAAATTCTTTACCTGCTTTGGCATCCTCCCTACCCAGTCTATACAAAAAAGCTTTACCTGGAAAACTATTATCAAGCCATCAGCATCAATATTTAAAATAATTAAATAAATCTTGGAAAGGCAAGATATTCAGACAAGTGAAAAAGAGATAAAAACTCAAGCAAGTTTACTATATATAAGTAGATTATCCCAGTAAGGGTCTGAAACATTTCCTTAACAACAGTTTCTGCACTGTTTAGGTGTGAATTTATGTCTAGATCCTGTTGGTTTATTGCATAAACTGTGTATGTTGCTCTTCACCTATTCCCAGTCCCCAGGAGAATATCCCCTGTAGATTGTGCCTGGCTAATGCTATGGACCCTGCACTCAGGCTATTATGGAGCAATTTGGCTGTTCACACAAAATGAACATCATGACAACTTTGGTCCAACACACACCTCCTCCTACTACTTGATGGCCACGGTACTGCATGAAACACACAAAAAAGTCCAGGGTGAACACAGCACGTTGTTTACATGCATTTGTGATGCTGAGATTAATTGGTAAAGGACTTAAATGAAAAAATCGTACTGGTTCATTATACAATGCAAAGAAGTAAAGAGCAGCTGCTCTCTCTCCTAGAGGCATATGAGTCAAAGTCCACCTTTAGGTGACTGAACTCCAGCAGAGCGTCTGCCTTGGAGTCTGATTTCACTTCTGTTACATTACTATTTCTGGTATGTATTTATTCTATAATGTTATCCCTTACTGTAGCTTTCATCACTAAAAATGACATCCCACTTCCTCTCCCAGTATCTCACCTCACAAAAAACACACCTCAATATATTCCTTACCTTGTGACACTTCTACAGGCAGATTGGAAGCACTGACTGGATGGAGGGGTGTGGGGGTATGTTTTTGAGCAATGATACTTCTTTCTGGTTGTGCCACTTTGCTAACAAACAGCAGAGGTTTTACAGATGCACTGATACTGCAGGCAATGTGCACAGGCAAATCAGCTGATTTGAGTTTACAGTCTATCCTACTTTTAGAAAGCACAGTCCAACATCTAAGTTTCAAATATTTCTCTATGCTCACCTTTTTCAGGGAAATCAAACACCTTGCCTAACAGAAATCCACCTCATCACCTAAGAAGAGATTGTTTACGATGCAATGAAATTAAGTGTTTTCATGTGAAGTACTCACAGCTGTTGCCTCAACTCAGGCGTGTCCTGTGGTGTTCCAAGCTGATGTAGTATTCTTTGTATTTCAGCAGCTGTTTGTGAAGAGGAAGAAAAATTTGAATGGTGCAGAGACAATTGCCACTCAGTTTTATGCATTTTTGCTTGATAATTCTAAAGCCATATAAATAAATTGACAGAAACAGATATGCAGGACTTTTTCAACTTACTACAAAGATCCTATTTGTAAGTCCCAGAACAACTACTGGATGATTTTTGCCATGTCAAAGACAAAACCTGAGGTTTCTTATGAAGGATGGGAATTCAAATCTTTAGGTAGAAACAGGTAATTTAAAGATTAGTCAATAATTTCATTAGAGTAAGTCTAAATCAGGGGTTTTATTATATTTTTAAATAAACAGCACCATTCTTATTCTGGTTTATTTTATGCATATCATTTTGAAAAACCATATAGAACACTTCTATAACATTATCTTACACAAATATTTCAGAATCCATGCATCAATGAAGAGACAGCAACAAAGCATTCAGGGGTTTACAGTACATTAAAAAGGAAATGAAACTCATGTGTCCAGGTTTAAATTGCAATTTTGACAATCTTATGTTTTTAAGTCTGGGATACAAACTGCCAGTGATTTTAAACTGTATTTCATAAAACATGTTAGTTTTGAACTGCAGGAAGTGATATATTGTCTAGCCTTATTTTCAGCCTAATATATTGTATTGTCACATGAGACAGCAAGGGAAAAATGGACAGAAACTTAAAGGATAGGTAGTTTTTCACACTGCAAAATTTATAGCTTCAAGAAGCTTTATCTCAGTCTAACAACTTCATGTTCTAAACAGAACAATAAGTATTCAGAATAACATTGTGCTTGACTTCAGCCAGGAGTACATTTGTCTTCCCTGTATTTCTGTGGCTCTCCCCAGGCAGACTGGTGTACCACACAGACAGATATGGTAAGATATTACGTGTGATCCTCATTTCTTTAACTCACTAATTTTTTTTCTCCTAAACACAGTTAATAAATGCAGTAAGTGACAACTCTACATAAGGAAGAAAAACATATTTTAAAAAGAAATTACTTTTCCATTCATTATAAAAGCAATCTGTAGGAGACAGACTTCAAGTAAAATAAGAAAATAAACTATGAGTTATGCTAACCAGTTAGATAAAACTTTAATTTTTAATGCATTTTTAGCAATAATATTAATTCTGATCTTTGCTTCATAACAAGTCTCCAGTGACTGTTGTATAGATGATACTGGATTATCTACACTACTTTACAAAACATCCCAATGCTGACAACTGCTATAGCCTATACTTTGTGTGCACACCCAGGTAATGAATGCATCAAAATGGGAAAGTTAGATTTACATGAGGTAAAAAATCAAATTCTTAATGCAAGTGTTTTGGAGAGAACTAAATGGCACAAACTACTAACAGTTTGTTGTTTTTTTTTTTGTGGGGAATGTAAGATGGGTTGCATGCAGCTTGTATTTTAACTGAGCTGAAAAACAGCAAAACATGAGTGAAGATTTTTAATTTTGGCTACAGTCACCACTGGCTACTAAGAACCAGCCCTTCCCTGCCTCCTGCGTGCTGGGTGAGGCAGTGTCCGCCTGCCCGCGCTTCTCCTGGGCAGCTGCAGCTGCTCACACACACAGATCACCACGAGCTCGGGGTAATTAAACTTCTTTTTTATGGTCAGTGTAACGCATTATTTAAAACAAACAAAAAGATAACTGGCTGGTGTTATCTTCAAGAACACCGAGTTTTGATAGCTATAAAACTGAACACTAATTATCCTGTATTTGTTCCAAGGCGCTCTCCCTTCTGACTCCAGAGCCGAGGAGCTCGGTTATTCCGCATGTACTTTTAAAAAGGAGAGTAAAAACAAAACCAAAACAGAAAAAGTCCCGGTGTGTCCTATCGCCACCTAGAGGTGCATTATTTAACTACGAGTAAAGAAAATGCAGGCCTGTGTTTTAAACAAAAATTCCCTGAAACACAACGTATACTTAAAATATTTGCATTCCAAGCTAATTGCATATTTACCCTACTTCTGAAGCTGAACACAAGTAGATAATTGAGAGAAAATTAAAAGGCAGCCCTGCAAAATTGGTCAGATATACAGTTCCAGAGGCAGAGTTCATGGCAGTTCAGGTCTTCTGATTCAAAAATTTAGCATAAAATTAAAATACATTTTACCATGAAATCTGTAAGTATGCGTAAAAATAGAGAATTTCTAATAGGACCTCAAATCACAAGGGGAAAATTAGACAAAAAAATCCTAAGGACTGAAATAATAGCATTTTTTTCCTATGCTTCCTGTAATTCAGAATTTTCCACCTTAACCTTTCACAATAACGGGTATTATTGAAAAAAATCAATTATTTGTTTATATAAAGTATACCACATAGAAAATTAAAATGCTTATTCAGTAAGTAAATAGAAAAAAAAGGCAGAGCAGAAAAAGTAAATTTTGGCCAATAGTATTCAGAAGCACTCCAGAAAATTCTTCATAAAAAAGCCAACAACAAGTTGGCTGAACCAGTGTAACAAAGGAAATAGAGAAGCTGACTTTCCTGACATCTTGATTTACAGTGTATGTATACACCTACAGGTTGATGAATTAAAGAAATCCAGTCTTTGTACTCCTTTGTATTAATATAAATATGCTGGAGTGTTTACAGACTAAAAAATACGTTCTTTATATATAGCCTTTTAACTCTTCTGATTTGGCTTATTTTACTGAGTTCTCACTTTAGCTGCTTCTCATTCAAATATTTGATATAATATATATAATCACAAAGCCACCTAAACTATAGACATTCACTTTATAGTCATAGTTTCATGAACAAAATTTTTTAACAGGAATAAAGATATTACCACAGGGATCACAGAAGGAAAGGGTCTTCTTCTCTCACATGCGCACACAGGTCTCACAGAATCTGATTAAAAGCAAGAACTAGCTTTGCAACTTCTTAGATCATAAGACAATATCCCTTCCTTTCCTCAAGGGAAAAGCAGGGTAGCCTTAGTGTTTCCTACTAAAGGTTAGGCTGCAGAAATATCTCTGCTTGCTCCTTCCACTGCTCCATTTGCGAAACAAGCAGGGAGACCCAAGAAGGCAATGAAGAGCAAAAATGCTAAAAACCTGGGATTACTCTTTGCAAAACAGAAGTTCCTAAATTCCTGATTTCACTGCTGATGTTGTATTTATAAGGGTACTGCCTTCTTCAGCATTTAACCAGCTTTTCAACCCTGTGTAGGGTGTTCAGCCTGGCAGATCACAGCACACAACATTTGCTCTGGTCCCCTCAATCCATCAGTAACACTCAAGTGTCCCAGAGAGCCAAAAGCTTAGGCCTAGCTCACAAAGCCCTAGCACTGCGCTGCACACATACTGGTAACAGTCAGGGACCCAAGATCACAGCAAAGCTTTGACAGGTTCCTAGGCTCCTGTCCTGGAAATTACAGTCCTGCACAGAGATGGACTGGATCTTGTCCATGATTTTAATTCATTTCAGTGCAAAGTCAGACACTGGTTCATGTGAGCACTTGAGCTCCTTGGGCATACATAGGTGGCTGCTGGACTTTGCTCAGGAGCTGCACAAGGGCACACACCACGTGTGCCTGCAGGCATTCATTATCAAAGTCACCGGGGTATGGCAACAGTCTGCATCACAGGCTGAAAGCTCCTGCAGCCACTTCATACTGCACATCAGGCTAGATGTTTGCATAGAATGAAAGTCAACAGCTCTGTCAGGGCTCACACCACACCAGCAGGAACAGCACCTTGACAGCTGTGGGCTGGCAGTAAAAGAAAGCAAGTCCACTTTGGAAACTGAGCAGACAGGTAGCAGGGTACATGACACCATGCAGTCAAAATGTATTTTTTCCCAAGATACTGCTGTCTTGCATGCAAAGGAATCTCATCTTTTTCACCTGAAAATTAGTCTTGTCTAAGAAAGAAGCAATACTATAGGAAGAACTATTAAGAAGACTTTTCATTTGTCTTTGCAGCATTCCTGATTTAGATCTCACAATACAAAACTATTAGCTGACAAAAGCTGCTCAGCTTCTCTAAGCCTGGTCACATGCTCAGAAACAGGTCAGACATAGTTAATGATGAGCCAGAGAAACAATTAAGACCTAACCTGAATTCCTACAGAGAAAATTATTCAAGAGTCAGCTCATGTTAATTTTTACTAAGCCAAACAGTTGTTCCATTTCTAGTCAGTGGAAGGCTCTTCCTCTTGTTAAGGAGAACATAAAAATGAAAGTAGTAGTGGCTGATATAAAAGACCTCCTTTTCTCTACAAGAGTCATGGAAGTAGAGATAGTTGAAGTGGAAATATTTACAACGTTTAACAGAGAGGAATACTTGAGAAACATGTTGACTGAACTGAACTTAGTTCAGTTCATATAATTTTTTTACATAATACATATAATTTTTTTCATAAATAAAACCATATTTCACATACTGGATCACACAACTACCTTTGCTTCAGAGCTGGCTAACAAAGAAGAAAGTTTCCTCTCCTTCCTCCTCATCTTGTTTTTAAGCCAGATTTGCAAAGCTACTTCATTACTACAAGTAAATCCATGTTGATATAACTGCTGGTTCTGGTCCTTGAAATCAGAACATTTAAAAGGTTGCATAGAAAGTTTTAAACTTTTAAAAAAGGCACAAATAAATTAATACAAAGAAGACCAAAATGTAAACAACTTCTTTCCTCTAAGATCATGGGTGCAAATAATCTTAATTCCAAATTGTGAATTAATAATCACTTTACAAACTGTAAAACCACAGCACTGCTGGAGTAGAAAAGGTGAAAAAACCTCACCCAAATCCTTCAATAAAATCCTAATGTTTGAAAGGCAATGCACCAACTAAGAGAATGGAAATAAAGAATAGAGTGGAGGTCACCCATCTCCTCTGGCAGCACTGAGAAGTGTCCAAAACTATTGTTGTTGTCCATCTACAGCACTAGCCAAAGGAAACTGAGGATGATCTTATTTTGCAATGTTTACCAGTAACTGCAGCTACAGGAGAAAAGTTTTCTCAAGCTACCCACAATCAGCTGTCTTTCTACCTTAAACTCCATTCTATTCCACATTTGGAAAACCAAACTTTGAAACCTCAAGTGGCCCTGACCAAGCTTGTTGCAGCTTTACAGATGGAGGATGACATGTATCAACAACATAATCCTGAGAGTTCTAAAAAAATATATATCAATACACAAGCATGAAACTGCAGGTAAATATGTTTAATGAGTGCTGCTTATTACCCCACTGCAGTAACCTCACTTCTTACTCAGATGGCACAAGACTGCTTTACAGACATCCAGCTGTTTTCTTCAGCTTCCTTCAGCCAGACCCACCACATTGCCCAGTTTCATAAAGCTACGGTCTAATGCTGCCACAGAAAATGTGGCACTGGGTGTGCATGGAAGAAACACCAACAGCAACAGGAGCAACAAACACCGAGGCACTGCAGTGTAGAGGACAAGAACCAGACAAGCAGGCAGAGCAAGCACAATGAAACCTGCCTTACAAAACAGCAAGGATTGGGACCTCACAGGAAGAAGGAGCAGAACAGCTCCTCCTGAATGTTAATTGTTGTAGTCCCACCTATGTCACCATCCTATACTTAAAAAGGGACAGACAGGGTTTTAGTAACTGTCTGAGGTTCACAGGACTAAAACAACAACAGGTATTTAAAGACACTGCTTTTCAGTTATCTTCCTTATTTCAGAGCCTAAGGAGAATAAATAGAATCAGCAAAGTGTTCGTCGTGTACACTTAACACAGCATCTGGTTTGCTCCATGCAAGCCTTATGCTCCAGCTATGGCTTCATAAGGCAAATAAGCAGTGACTACAGCACCAGCACAGTCACCTTGCAGAAATGCTTTGTCAAATACCTCACACGCGCTGCGACCGGCTGGGTAATTATGAAGAAATTTCCTACTTCTTACCAGCCCAACAAGTGAGTCAACAGCACATCCAGTTACAGATTAATTTGTGTGGAATCTAATAAACTTCAGAATCCCTTCAGAGCAGGTTATCAAGACAAAAGAATTATTTATTAAAATTACACCAGTTCAAACTGCTTTTGCCTGGGGACAACAGACTTCCTCAATTCCAATTCAATGTGTTCTTCTTCTGCACTTCAGCTGAGGGTACTTGACTAAAGATGAAGAGATGCTGCAGAAAACATTCCTGGATCAAGGAAAATTAAGAGAGAGACCTTTTACAAGGACATCTAGTGACTGGACAAGGAGGAATGGCTTCAGTCTGAAAGAGAATAGGTTTAGCAAAAAAATTCTCTACAGTGAGGGTAGTGAAGCACTGGAACAGGTTGTCCAGAGAAGCTGTGGATGCCCCATCTCTGGAAATCTTCATAACCAGGTTGGATGGGGTTTTGAGCAACATGATATAGTGAGTGGCATCCCTGCACATGGCCAGGGGTTGAAACTAGATGGTCTCTAATGTCCCTTCCAACCCAAGCCTTTCTTTGATTCAATTATACTGATTTAATTGTAGTATCTTCATCAGGTATTCTTCTGTGTAAGACCCTCTTTAAAGCTATCAGTCTAGTTGACACTCCCTTAAATTTTAAATAAATCACAATGCCATAGTGCTGAACTGCTAGCCCTACTTTAACCAAAAGTGACAGTTTATCAGAAGAATCAAATCCAGGACACCAGTCAAAAGCATCCCGGGGAGCTCACCTAACTGGAATGAAATACATAAAAATTTCAGTCATTTGGTTTTAAGTAATTTACTTCATTTTGTCTTAACACTGATTATTCTAAAGCAGGACAATGCATCAGCACAGAAAAACAGTAACTCATGTATGTGTGGGAAGGAGAAAACAAAATTAGGATGGGCCTGAAGATTGTCCTCTGTTCTCTAAGGACTAAAAGACTCAGTAAGCAGGGAAGAGTGGGAAAACATCCAGTCTTGTAATGTTTTCTTTATATTTTGTTACAGCTTCTGGCATTTCTAATAGAATCATGCCCCAGAGTGACCAGGAACACCAGCAACAATGCCTTGAGTTCAAGATCTGCCCTCAGTTTTTTCAGTGCTGTTGTAATTATTTCATTCTAGTGTACTCCCATCTATAATGGTCTTTCAAGGACAGTGAAGCGGGATTGAAGTATTGGATGTTTTTCTAATGTGGGCGTAGAACACACTAAACACACATTGTTTAAGTCCACAATAACTGATCACACAATGAATTATTACAGCTCAGTCAAGAGGAAGTCATTAAATCAATCACTTTATATTCTTATCCTAAAGTGTCCCTGGTAATTTCCTGAAACCTAGAAGTTTGAACATTTCTCTAAACAATACCAGTAGCTTAATAAATTATGAAAATGAAGCATAGTTCTGCAGTAAACAGTAACTGGACAAACACCATAAGCCAACCCACTTACTTGAAGGAAGTCTGGCTTTTAAGAAGCCAGGTCATTACTGCAGCTATCTCAGGAGCAGACATGGAAGGAGGCACAATACACCTCAGACTGGTCAACACAAGCAAGCAGCTGCTACTGCGGGGCCACTCACAACTGATCACTGACCTGGGTTTATTCTAAGCACTGACAAGTGTCCAGCCCCCAGCACAGCAGTTTTATAGGAGACTTGATAGAGGGCTCTCTGTATGATCAAGCTGCTATGCAATCTCCTGTCCACAAGGAGGAAAATCCACCAAAACTGAGCTGTGGCAGGCACTTTGAGTACTTTAGAGAGGATTGGAAATACAACTCTCTAGAGACAGGAAGAAGCATGAGGACCTTAGCCACATCCCTTCTCCTCTGCTGCAAATGCAGGCTGGTTTGCAAAAGTTATCTTGTCAAGTCCATTTATACTTGTTCCATCAACAAAGGTAACTGTTGCAGTAAAATTGTGTATGTCTTCACTAGACACCTTGCTGTTTATAATAATTATAATGCAATACAGTGTCTGCCTTTTTTGCACATATTGACATACACAGTGTGCTGGGGCACACATGGAAGACAAATTTTTTCAGTCTACTCTGCTGCTAGCATAAATAAATCCCTGTCCCTCTTGTGCAGTGTCATCCAAATAAGACAAAGACATGACAAAACACAGAAAAATAC
Organism: Cisticola juncidis; assembly: GCA_013400215.1. Taxonomy (NCBI): domain Eukaryota; kingdom Metazoa; phylum Chordata; class Aves; order Passeriformes; family Cisticolidae; genus Cisticola; species Cisticola juncidis. The sequence continues at coordinate 1,136,441 of VXBR01000945.1, read as the reverse complement.
TTTAAAAATTTCCAGATTCATAGACAAATCTGTGAGGCATGCATCCCTAAATGTATATGCTGTTTTACATAGAACAGAGCCTTTAAGAACTGCATGGTAATGATTCAGGCTTGAGGTTTTCAGAAATAGTTTATTTCTACAAGAACTGAGCTTCATAACTTTACCTCATTTTAAAGACAAGCATTTAGAAAGACCCAAATTAGCTAACTTTCTTCTCAATTTTTTAGCCTTGAAAAAAGTCCACAATGAAATGTGGAAGGATATAATGGTGCTTAAAATCCCTAAATAACCAGCCTTTTCCAGGTTTTATAGAAACTTCATTCTAAATCCAAAAAACCTTCTGGAAAACAGCAACAATATTAATATAAAAATTGTTTCAGCTGGTATGTTCCCACAAAGTTAATTCTGGTTAACTGCAGCTAATTTGAAATTTTTGACAATACCACTGTTAGAAGTCTCAACAAGCTCTACTGGGAGCCTATTTTCTTTAGAGCCACACCTCTAAAAAAACCACACTTTATATATAGACAAAACAGAATTTTGTTTTCATACAGGCTCTGATTTCAACACCTCAGCGATCTCATCTAGTTTTCATGGGCCCATCTGTGTTCTTCTTTAGCCAAGAGAAATCATGTGAACATGCTGGTGTTTCAAACCCAGTGACAGATACAGCTTCTCGTGAATGTTTCAGCCTTTTTAGCAGAACATTTTAACTACCTACTGGGCTTAAACCACAACATAAAGGCATCTAGCAAAAGTCTTAATATTTTTCAGGGTTTAATCTACATTTATGATTTTCTACAGTTAGATAAAGTTACAGGCAAAGTCATATGATTTATCTAATTTGACTCCCATTTTAACAACATTCAGTGAGAACAGTAGCTTATACAAAACTTGAGATGCAAAAGAAATTGAACAAAATTGTTCTCAGAGGTATCACATGACAGAGGGATCCCTGCTGGCTTAAGCTGACCTTCCAGGAATGTGCTCAATATGAACTGATGCTTGTGCTGCCTTAACAAAGAGCAAAGGAAGTCAGCAGAAAGCAGAAGTCCCGATGAGAAAAGTATCTCTCAAAGTCAGCCAGACCCCCTCCAACCATATGTGGCTTGTAGCTACTGAATTTATTTGATTTTATTTTTATTACCTTGCAGCATGCAGAGAATGTGTTTGTTGAGCTGGGCTGAACTTCAGTGGGAATGATCAAGTCAAATACCCCATCAGTGACCTACCGTGCCAATACTGAGCAAGGGTAGATTATGCCATTCTTACTGGCTTTGAAACCAACTCTGCACAAAATGCTGACACAGCCTGGAGGAGTTGGGTAGCGAAGGAAAGGTTTGGTAGGGAAGGAATATAAATGCATTACTACAGTAGTAGGGCCTCCAGGTGCTCGATCACTGTTTGCAAACAACAAAAAAGTGCTTTAAAAGAAGTGTTTAAAACCTGAAAATTGGGTATATTTTTACCAATATCAGGCTTTCTTCTGTGTTCTCAAGCAAAAGGCAGCATTCTAAACTGCTTCTAAATGGACAGCTCCCAAAGCCCAGCTCAAGATGCCAGTGGAAGCTGAGAGTTACGTATCTAGCCTTCACCGTTCTTGCTTTTCTCCAGGGACTGCTCCAAGTAATATATTTGGTAGCTACAAATAAAATATTAACTACAAAGCAAAACAAAGGCATACTAGCCTGCTTCCTCAATGACCTCCACACGGCAGAGTTATTTAAGTATGTGGGGGGAGGAAAAAGCATGGCTGGCTATTTCTTGCACAGTTGCTGTCAGAGACACAAGTCAAATCTTTCCAGCTGAGCAAGAGGCACCTACTCTTCTAAGTGTATCCTTCTTACATTGTTCCTGTAGAGGAATGCAATTCCCATTTTTCTCCCGCTTGGGAATATCTTTTTAAATAAAATGCTTTCCCTCTTTTAGCCACTCAAAAAGAATCAGTTTGCAGAAAATAGTCAGATTTCAAAGAACTGCTATGCCTCATCTTCAGTTGTGAGAAGTCTGAAAGTTACATATTTTAAAGCCTTTAAATTAGGCTTTTTGTTTGTTTTGCTCAATCTACTTTCATCTGTCCACTTGTTGTAAGATCAGATTTATACATTTGTATGCCCTTCCAAAAGAAAGGGAGGGGGGAAAAAAGAAAAAAAAAAGAAAAAACCTAATCACGTATGGATTCAATGCACTCATTCTCCTAGGCAGATCCCAGTAGGGTAAATGAACATACCTGGTAGAATTACAGTTTTGTAAGCAGGCAGAATTTGTTTTGTCACAGAGAAATATTTTTTGCAGAGAAATATATTTTGATAGCTCATCTTGTATCTGTGCATCACATTCCTTGTGTACCCAGTTGCCGTTAACAAGCAACCAAGAGGAAGTATTTCAAGGAAATATTGAAGAAAGGCATTTAGGTTTGTCTCAAGTTAATACCATTTGCCATTAAGCTGCCAAATAAGTGAGAGTGCTACCTGTGAAACCCAGTTCTAAAACAACTGCTCCTTCAGTAAACTCTGATTAAAGCACTTTGATAATAGGTTCTCTGTCTGCAAAGGCCAGACAGGTTGGAGCTTTACATCCTACATATATTCTTCCACATATTCTCTCCTCCATGTTCTTGTTCTTCATATTCAGAAAATTAGGGACAAACCTCAACCACCTTTAAAGGCACTGAACGTTTAAAATATGAAATGTAGGTCACCTAGATTTTATAAACAGATATAATATAGGCCTGGAATGAGAATTACAGTTACTTTGGACTAGAATTCAGACAGACCATCAAACCTTAACCTGTAATGTTCTGTAGTAAGACAGAAATTTAGCAGCTGCCCAAGTCTAGCTCATTATACACATCTTTGGCTTTATTATTTAAATCCAAAGATCCCTTAGCTGTTTGCAGATCTGCTTCTCATCACTGGTGACAGAACCGAAACCAAACCAGCGAGACATGGCTTGCAGGCATCGCTGACCTCACCGAGGTTCAGCACACAACACTGCAGCTCATTCGAGCACATGTGATTCAGACTCCCCAGACTTCAGAGCACTGCAAAAAGTCACATGGACACTTTAAAAACTCTAACAGTGGGTCTGAGAGCCTCTCTCTCTCCTGCCTGAGGCCCATGGCTCTTTTCAGATGTCAAGAGCAGACTTCAGTTTTGCAACTCCAGCTTCTCAGTGAAACAGCTGTAACAAAAGTAATAGAGAAATACCCCACAGTTCCCTAAATCTCAGCACGGAGATGTCGCTGATAAAATGTGAGTTTCAGGCTGAGGAAAGCAGACTGTTCTTTAGATGTAAAGTGATGTTATAATCACTTATTTCTGCAGAAATGCTGGAAATCTGAAACTAAGCATATCCTTCTCTGAAGAACAGCTGAGAGAAGCTTCTATACAGAGAAAACTCTGGGGCTGGGGATCTCAAACACAAGCAGGTGTACGAGAACTCACAGTACAGACAGCAGCATGTGCTGCTTCCCATTAGTTAGCTCAATTTCAGTCTTCAAGGTCCTAAAAAGAACTCACCATCTCCTCCAAAGAAACTCAAACAGCCATGTACAGATAGCATTTATTGCAGTAGTTGAACAAAGGTTTGTACAAGACAGAAGCAATTTACAGCTCAATACATCTTTAACAAAACAATCAGTGGCATGATTGGATCAACAGGTTTTAAAAAAATCTGTTTTTTAAAGTTAAAAGGCTAACCAAGATGTTACAAACACAAACATAGGTCCTTCCATTAACAAAGAAAAACCCAAACCAAAAAGAATACTATCTTGTAACTGATGTAATTATTGAAGTAGTGTGTTAAACCAGCATAGAGTAGCTTTCCTAGTCAATCAATAACAGTGGGTTAGACAAACTAGGAAAGAAACCAGAGTATTAATACAACTGCAGCATCCTGCCCATGCATTATGAAGCCTGAGATACTTAATACATGTATTTTATCTTTAAACAGATCAGACTTACTACTTGGAAGGTGAGTATGTAATAATTCAGCCTTGAAGAAATGTTAAAGATTGTTGTTCTCACCCATATTACTTCCTATAAACTTAGGTGTATTACGAAATCTTGGCTGCACAATGTTATCTAATACAGGAAGTTCTGTATTGTCCAGCAAGTTAAAGGGCCAGCTTGTAGTTGGAAGGAAGGGCCTGTTTCCTTTGAACTACTCTGTATCTCATCTCCATCTCTGTAGCAGTATTCCCACTTTGCTTGCGTGGTAGCAGAAGTGTGAACAAGTGAACCTCCTGAAGTTGCCTCATGATCTGAAATGAAATTCTCTTCCTCTATTAATCTTTCTCTGAAAACCAGAGTATCTACACACCTCCAGGTTAACCAAGAATTCAAACGTGTTGACACCTCTCACAAATGCTTGGCATTTCTGGGCAGAAGTGCAAAACCATGTCAACTGCTTAAATGGAAATCTATGCATTTAGGGTCAAGATTCCTGTGCCTCTTCCCCTTCTTTCCTAACTAAGATGATAAACAGCAGTATAGAGACATGTTCAGCACCTCACTAGCAATACAGGTGTGTAAGCTTGCAAGAAGTTCCTGCAGCTCACACATTCCAATAGAAAGCTGAACAGGTATTACACACAGGAGAAAAAAAAAAAAAAAAGCTAGAAAAAAGCATAAGTCCTTAGACACCTCAATTCAGGAAACACATTCAGGATGTCCATAGGATCCAGATCCTCATAAAATCTAACAGAGAACAGACTACAAGAGTCACTGAATGGTTACAGATCAGTCAGATCTACTAAAGAGCAAGAGATGGAATCCAGCTGTTGTGCCCACCAGAACTAGAAAAGTCCTTGGCTAGAGCTTTCCAGAGCAAAGCTCCTGTTTCTGAAGCCATGCAGCAGTGAGGCTAGGGGACATTTGGACTTGGGTCTTGGCACAGCAGTAGCACCTATCTTTTGCTCAGGCTTCAGCCATCTAAATTTCAAAATACAAAAGACAGCAGCACTGCAGATAAATCTTCTGGCATATCTCCTATCTGTGCATGGGCAGCGCGCTGTGAGCTTGCCTTGGGGAGGAGCCACAGAAGAAGGAAGAGAAGGGACGGAAGGGGAAAGATGAGATTAAGGAATCACTGGGTCCAGCACAATATGGTTAATTATGTTCAGCAACTTTCACAATATTTCAGTTTCAATCATTGACTTGACTTTATGTTTTCACCTGACAGAAAACCTGTTTTTTTGCATCTTAGAGCCTCAGTGTCTATCACATGCTGGCAGCTGCTATGAAAGACCAAGTTAGAAGCCATTAGGTTGAATGAATGCACTGAGAAGATTTTAGGAAATAAAGCACAAGGACTTTTAGAAAGTTGGTTTGTTAACTTTAGGTTATGGAAATACAACCCTGAAGTACAGAAACTTTTCAATAAGGCAAAATTGCAATTTTTGTTCCTGTCTGTTAAGATCTTAAGAAATTCTTTCTGGAAGAAAATACAAAATGTAACTGAAAAACCAGGAAAAAACCCAATCTGTGCCACTAACCTATGCTACAAGTACTGACCTCTAGACCTTGCAAAACAAAGATCAAACAAAGATCAAAAATTTAAAAAAAACTTGACATACTTTACTGTCCAGAATTCATTTTACATTTTAACATTAAAATACACATTTCTGCATGCACTCTGCATCCTGCACAACATAAAACACATGTACCAAAACTAGCCACGTTTTGTTCATGACTACCTCCCTTCTGATGAACCATATCCTTTACAAAATTTGTGAATCAAGTTGTATTTGCTTCATATTCACACACATTAAAAATAAAATGGAAAATTACAGAAAAGGGACAAAAGATTGAAAATCCCAGCAGCCTAATTAACCTCTAGCTTGAATACCCCAGTTAGGTGCCTAAAATATACTAAGTAACATGAAACTAAGCACTGGTATATTAAAACTTGCAGAATCTTGTTTACATATCTAAGATGTACAGGGACAAGGGGAAGATGCAAGGCCATAGCTTCTGTCCCTGCTAAAAAATTCAAGCTTCAGCAAATACTTGATGGAATCCTTGCTCAGCAAAGACCTCAACCTACCATTTTAGAGTGCTCTTTAACTGCCAGGACAAAACTGGTGAATACAGAGTGATACTATCTGTACTTGCCATGGCAGATCACTGCTAACCATGCACATGAAGGAAGGAATGGATACGCTGTGTGGGGTGCCACAAAGCTTACAAATGAGTAGGCAGAGTTGGATTTAATTCCCATGAATGAATCTGAGAAACTTACCTCGAATGGGGATACACCATTACTAAAATTTTACACTAAACATGCACAAATGCAACTTACAGCATTGTGTGATCTTCTGGATATTGGAAGTTATGCGCTGGGCTAGTTGATTAGGATCCCCAAAACCTGGTCCGTACGACATGGCTGAGGAGATCTGCTGTCACGGTCATCCACAAGAGGAAAATGACAGACAGACTCTACCTACAGAAAACAATAGTTATGTTTTGGTCATTGGTTTATAAAAGTCTTAATCTTAAAGAATACATGGGAGAAGATTAAAGAAAACTCCCTACTCTAATTGTTTATCCTCTCTGAAAGCAATGTACTTCAAAGACAGAGTTTATTCTTTGTCAAACGTCTTATGTATTTTCCCCACTGTAATCAAAGGAGTGCAATTTTCATTTGTTGCCATTCCAGAAAAAAAAGCTGTATGTTTAATCTGAAAATGCCAAACCCTCTGAAGAATTATGTCCCAAACCAATTACACTGTTATTTACAGACCATATATCACTCATCCCACCAGTAGAATCCAGCATAAGTAACCAGTGGAAGAAAAAAAAACCTCAGGAGATATCACACAAGACATCAGGAGAAAAAAGGCAGCACCCAGTTTCCTCTAAACACCAATCATTTGTATCAGCTTCAGTTTTAGTTTAACCCAGTGCCACCTAAGTTCTATGAATTAGCTTTTTAATCTGTTTCAGCTGCTGCGTTTGTCAAAATGAATTCATTTTTCAACAACTTGGGTATTCAAACACATTTTTAGGGATGTTTTTCCATCCATACAGATCAAATTTCAGCACAAGATCATGTGTTCATATCCTAAATCAAAATCAACAAGACATAGATTACAATACCTGTGCAAATCAAAACTGGCAATTTATCTGTTGTGCAATGAGAATGCCGAATAATCAAGCACATACACATCCAACACAATCCCACAATTGCATCCAGGCTGTGCTCTCCTGCACATCACCTTCACAGGTTGAACATCTTAACTTCACCACTTCCCTACATTTCCACTGCTCAACCCAAACCATGTGCCTTCTAAGCAATCTTCTTCTCCTGGCCCATCAGCTTCTGCTTAAGAGACACCTCTAAAACTCAGTTTCAGGTATAGAGGAAAAGAAAGCACATTTACTGTGTGAAAAGAAGGAAATGAAAAGGCCAAAGGCTGTATGACAGCAGCTGAGCTACAATTTGGAAACTCAAATTCTTCCTTACAAACTTATTTTTAAATACAAACAATTAACAGTCCTTGTTGCCAAATATTTCCTTTGGAAATGCCTGTATTAATGCAGGCAGCAATACCCTGGCTGTTTTAAAACATGCCTGGTTTCATACCTCTGTAATATGAAATGATCTCTAGTGGAGCCAAGACACTGGTCCTGACATTGTACATCCACCAAAACTTCACCAGGGCCATAACTGCAGAGGTCAGGCCCACTCCTGCTGCCCTGCAGGTGACATCACCTGTGTCCCATGAAACAGCTGCTGCTACCGTGAAGATGATCCCTACATGATTTCTAAATAGCTGCTTCACTACGATCCCAAACCCTGCTTGGAGCCTTCAGGCCTTGAGGCCTCCCCTGGTAATGAACAACCTGACTGCAGACAAGGCGACAGGGAGTGTATTTGCACTCTTCTACTTGCTGCACTGTTGCCCCAGAGTCATGATAGCTGTCTGCAGTGTCGTTCCCTGTCTTTGTCTGTACCACATGCAGATTGAAGTCATTTTGACTGAAGTCTGGAGTCAGTCAGCCAGCCAGCATCCCACTTATCTGGGCCAAGGCTGGCATTACAGCCCTTGATCTTTTTGGAAACTCCAGGCAACACTGCAATGAATTTGTATTGTAAGACCAAACCCACACAAATTTTAGAGCAAATAAACGGCTCTATACCTTGTTGTATCAACAAAGTAAGGAAATCTACCAATCCAGTGAAAAATGCATTCATAGACATAAAATCCCAAGAAACCACCTAAAAACTCCGTGGATAATTTTGAAAAAGATTTCTCAGAACTGCTGACAGGTTTTTTTTAAAGTTATGACTATTTCTAGATATTTCAGTAGCATGCTAACTACAATGCTACTGACTAAAAAAATTTTAGTTAGATATTATAGTTAATGTTAAATGTATATTAAATGGTAATGTTAAAATGCTAGGAAAAGATGGCAAAAGACCAAGCTACCTTGTGTAATTTCATAACTGGTTTTTCTTCTTTCGTATATGTATTCATCAAACAGCTGCCTGTAACACTGTTCTCAGGACTGCTTTTACAATCAAGAGATGTATACTGACTATTTCATCCAAGTCTTGACAAAAGAAGTTATTGCTTTTCTTTGTCTTGAAAATTTCTACAGTTAAATTTAAGTATCTTTAAAGAAGTTACAATCCACTACACTAAGTACAGATTGTTTAATACATAAGACTTTAGAATTTTTCAACTTTTTACTAGAGCCTAACACAATAGATAGCGAAATGTTCAGATGACAGACTGCAAAAACCACAGGATATAGTTCAGCTTTTCATCTGCACATGTAGACACCTTTAAGTGTTGTCACAATTCTCTTTATAAACTCACTTACTTAAGAATTGAGATTTATAGTAAATTTGTAGGATAGCCATGTAAACTCACAGCTGGTTTACTCAGTTCTTCCACTAACAGAACTACTCCTGAGTATTTCAGTAATACAGAGTGACAGAGTAAGTGAATGGTCTGGAGAACAGACAGAAAGAGAGCTAAGAGGACAGCCACCAGCTGTCATCACCTCCCAATCCTCACCACAATTTCTCCCTCTAGTTCTCACAGTAACACGGGCATCTGAACCAGAGGAACACCCTACTTCCACTCACAACCCCTTCACTTGTTAGCGCTGAGTTACTCAAACTCCTCTGAAAACACAGATAAGCTGAACCCTTGGAAGGTCAACTGCTAATGACCTAGACAAGGTCAGGGTTTCAACCACCAGGAAACAAAACAGGCATGCACCAAGCACTTCCTTCCATCCAGGGTGATAGGGGCATTCATCAAGACACTGAATTTCCACAGAAATTACCCCTTTTCACTTTCACAGCATTTAACTACTGTGTCGTGACGTGACATAGTTTGGTACGACTGGCTGCACAACTTACAAAACAGGGAAGTTAAAAGCCTGCTGCAGTTGCAGGAAGTACACTTTGCCTTCAAACTGGAACGCAGCTGCACTTGTGGTAGTCTGCAGTTCCTCTAAAAGTTTCAGTCAGGTGTGAGTTTCTGATTGTACATTTTATCTTATGCTCAACACCGCTGCCTCTGAATGGGAGTATATCTAGTGCCAATTCAGCTTGTCAAGCTACTGCAGAAAGTCCAAGGAACTGAGTCCACGGACACAAATTAAACGAAAGATCAGAACATTTTTATTAACACTAACTGAAGCAGGACCTCACTGTACACTGAGGTTTAAAGAATTCAAAGAACTGAATATATTTTTTATAATTTCTGCATTAGCTAGTTCCATAACTAATGGAACTCCATACAAAAACAAAAAATGAACTTTAGTATCAACATATTCTCTAGAAAGGTATTTGTCAGGCATAAGAAAAGATCCACTTTTCCATTGGCTATGAATGCAGAGACAGAAAGAAAGAAAGTCTCCACATCTAAGCAGCTCCCCAGTATCATTCCTGAAAGCTCCATCAGGATGAAAGGTGACAAGCACTGCATGTCAGATTTCACAGCAGTCACATGAATATTTTGCAGAGTCCAGTCAGTTAATAAGCACCTAATCTATTTTGTATTTGCTCACTTAGATATTTGAAGAATCCTCCTGCTCCCAGAAATCTAGCCCAGATACATTAGGATAAGAACTCTTTAGCAACAGTTTTACTGTTTAAGCAATATTATAGCATTAGGACCTAGAAATGTTTACATGGACCCTTAACTTTCAGAAAGCAAAATGTACATACTGCATTCCATAAGCACCCTTGAAAATTTAAATCTGATTTTATACCTTTAAGTATCCAGAAATAAGTCATGCGGCTTTCCTTACAGGATTTTTTTTTCCTAAGTAAAGGTCATAGTAACAAAGCTTCTCCTAAACAATATGTGGCTTCCTGTATAAACTACCCCTCCCAAAAAAAAGAAGCACAAAATTTTTCAAGCAGGGTGAAAACAGACAAAACTGATGAACTGCTGAAAAACTTAGGGGAAAAATTCAGCAAGTCACAATGTTAGCTACAGAAAAGATAAGGACCTCCTACTACAGCACCTGAGGGATTCTCATAACTGATCATAGCAACTGACTTAGTAAGACAGAGGTGAGCATTAACCTGTCATTATTTTTTGCTAGAGGATGAGAGAGGTCCAATTTTTTCATAGGCTTAAGTCTTTTTTTCCTTTATACTTAAGCTAAAATATTTAGAGACTGATCCTATATTTCCCACTTTCTGCTTTTACAGATCCTAATGTGCTGAAATCCTAGTCCACAGGCAGGCTGTAGGCCCCCATAATAAAAACCAACGGTGGAGCATAAGAAATATGCAAACAAAGTAGCAGTAAAACTAAATTCGCCTTGCCTTCTTAAAAGAAAAGTTTCTAGATTTTTTTTTAATCTTCTAGTTTGAGGTAGAAGTCAAACTTAAATCCATACATGGCAGGAAAAAGCAGGTTTTTTAAAACTGCATCAACACTAACAGAAGAGATGTCAAAAGGTAACTTCCTATGTACTCTGCACAATTCCCTTAGCCTTGCCATGTTACTGATTCTGAAATCTACAAAAACCAAGCTTGCATTATCTAACAGCTCTATATTTGGTGTTTTTTTAAATAATTATTAGATTGTGCCACTGGTCAGTGTTTTAGTAATTTTTTGTAAAAATGGTTTTGTTAAACAAAGATGCAATCTAAAGCAGTGACATTTAAACTGCTCAGCATGAAAAACTAAATTACAGAAGCCTGAAATTCTATTAGGCCTAATGCGTCACCAATGCTTAGCATATATGGATAAAAATTAACATGCTTGTAATTGTCTGATTCATCCACACTGATATTTATGATGAACTAGGGGAAGGAAGCACATAGCTTTCACAAGCCTATGAGAACATATTTGTGCTTGGCAGAATGCCTTAAGTAAGAAAATTATGTTTCCTAGGAGCACACAAGGCATTTAAAGGCCTTACAATGAAGCAGGGAATAGGAAAATGAACACTGGGGACTGGAACTATGGGGGAAGAGAGGGAATGGGAAGTCTGGAAATAGACCTGAGATGACCATTTCAAAGTGCTCAGTTTCTTGTGCAGCTGGTAGGCAAACAACATCTCCTGGAAAAAAGAAGATGGATGAGAAGCCGGATAGATCTGGTGTGCTGTTTGTCCTCACCCAATTCTCCCTGATGGTAGCTTGTTCACATTGAACCAAGTGCTCAGATCAAGCGCATCGAGGGAGAAGTTATCTTTGCTCAGAATCTGATTTCAACGCATGGCGAGTCTCTCTGAGGCCTACCAGGGTGCTAATGACTACCTACAGTTCATCTTCTCCTCTCTCAAGAGTTTCACTTCACCCACCAAGAACTCTTCCCAAGACTATGAAAGGCGTCTTCATGAAGCAAACACAGGAACAGGTTAGATCAATACCACAATTTAGCACCACTTTCTTCTAATTTTGACATGGTTTAACTTTTTTTTTGTCCCCTTTTCCTTCTTTTCCATTAAGAGCAACTGCACAATACCCAGGCTCCAAGCAGAAGGGTTGCACTGCCGGCAAAGCACAAGCCTGTGTAATTGACCCGTCAGGAGGGCTCCACTCGCCCTGCTGGCACATCCCTCGCCTTGGAACGGCTCGTGGAGGGGATCGCAGCACAGAGCACATTGCTTCTGGCCAAGCACCCCGAGATTTTATCACCGGGCTTCTTCAGCTAAGATGCAGTGCCCTGCACTGCATGCAAAGCGGAGTGAAACCTTCCACTGAACTGCTGAGTTCGAAGAGGCGCCCATTCCTGATGCGGCGGCGAGTGATTCACCAGGAAAACAGCGATAACGCCGGCCGGCGCGCCAGGCCCGGGCTCATTATTTACATCGGCCGCTTTAATAATGTCCCCTCCTCCCGCTGACATGCTCATCTCGGGCCTGGAACAGCAAGGGGAGCATTTCCACAAGCGGGGGTGCCCCTCCTACCCCACAGTTCCACACCAGCTGCTATAAAACACCCGCTGCAGGACCAGACCCTCCCCCGAGAGCATCGCCCAGCCCAAAGCCCACATCGCGGGTGTCACAGGGAAGGGTGCGGGAAAGGAGCCGGTGCTGACACGACCGACCGCGCTCCCCTCGGGGCCCGGGCCCGGCCCCGCC
>VXBR01000945.1:1063239-1123759 GCA_013400215.1 Cisticola juncidis | reverse complement strand
AAAAATGCTGTTGCATCAGGAAGGAAGGGAAAACACGGGCAAGGATACAATATTACAGTGAAAAATACGACGTTACTATGTTAATAACCTGCTTTGCCCTGACTTGCCTTCAGCTTTGGTAATTTCTCTAAGGGGGAACGGACAATTCAAAGAGAGTGAGTGGGAAATCGTAGGTCTCTTTAAAGGCGCATCTGAATGCACAATACCCAGTATAGAGCTGGGAGAGGGGGCAGGCGAGGGCAGGAGCACGAACAACGAAGGATGCACTCACACGGCTGCCGGTACCCGGGCCCGGCAGGACAAAGAGGGGCTGAAGCCCCAGCACCGGGGCTTCTCCGGGCCCGGCTACCCGAGCAGTGACAGGTGGGCGTCCAGGCTGCCTGCGCAGCATTGGAGGCATTCGTTCGTCTTCCCCCCTTCTTCAAAGACACAATGACAGGGCCAAACACTCCCCAGAGCTGAGCCGCTTCGTCTGCAGGATACCCCTGTGTGCATTAAATAGCACAGAGCAGACATCCCGCAGCATCCAAATGCTGGGAATGCCGCCATCTCCACACAGCTCAGCCGCGCCGGGGAAAGAGATGCAGAAACTGGGAAGCACACATTTAATTCTGCTTCATCATAGAGCTTGGCCATTGCTAAGATTTAGAAATGGCTAAAGCACTGGAAAACTTACTAGGCATCCTAACCCAACAATAACAGAGAAGTCTAATAAACTGCAAACAACGGAGTGTTAAGTTAAAGGCCTGAAATAGGCAAGACTAACCTTTACCTTACACGGGTAGTTTTTGCTGGGTCTCAAAGCATGTTGAGAGACTTATATGCCTACATAGTCATAGAGTTCCCTGTGTTAACTGATGGTTGGAAGTGTCATTTTCTCACTTCACGAATTGATGTCACTAAGGAAAAAAGCCATTCTGATATGCCTTTTTTTTTTTTTTTTTTTTTTTTTCCTGCAGGAATGCTGTATACATGGTCAATCTATTTTTTACCAGGCTATTTTTATTGGTGACGATTTTAACATTGCTTCGGGTGTTTTCCCCATGAGCCCGCTAGATGGTGCACTAATGAGAGTATAATGCATATCCCTTCCAAATTAAGTGTCTGCCTTGATTATTTTGTGTCATAAATTCCACAGATTGACCTAGTCACTCCTGCTTTATAAAACTTCAGCAAAGATCACTCTCAGTTTTCCTCCAGAAAACAGTATATCTTTTACTATATGATTTCAAAAGTGTATTTTCCCTTTAAAAAGTGACCCTTCATCAGTGAGAACACTTTTTTTTCCTGGGTACTTTTTGTTTAGGCTTAGAGTTAAGACCCAGTCATTGCTGATCAATGCTCATTCTCATTCTATGGAAACAAGGAATCCAAATACTTTCCTAGTGAAGCTGTCTGCTTTATGAAGAAAATCGTGCTCCTCACCTGCTGTTAGCTCACTTATCATAAGCATCCACCTTTTACTGTTAAAAATCTCAAAGTCATATGATTATTTAAAGTAACCAGCTGAAGAATGATATAAAAGCCTGAGAGGGGAAAATGGATTATAAAATAAGGTGTTCCATGAATTGTCTGTACTATAAAAATATGTAATTCACCTCTGTAATAGAATCATAAAATAATTATGAATGTACAGTTACTAGACTATTGATCATATTTATTCATCAGGACTGCTAAGAGCATGGTATGCCCTTGGAATCTTTTTGTTAACTCCTATAGAAAAGCCATTTATTGGGAAAACAAGCCCTGTTTCACCCTTTTAAATAAAACAGGAAGATTCCTTCAGTTTCCTATTCTAGCAATGGTGTATGGACTGGGATTGCAAAGAAGCCATGTCTAAGTATTATCAGAGATGCTGATGCATTTGTGCCTCTAAATGCATTTCATAGCCTCCTCTCTAGAGCTCTCACACCAGCATTACCTGGGGATTTAGTTAAGAATCACCATTCACACCTACCTTTCCTGTTTCTTGTGAAACATAATCAGATTTCAAATAACTGAATTAAATGGGAAAAGCTCTCGGCAAAGAAAAGGGGAAATGTTGAGCCCCTGCTATGCACAGTCATTCTGTACCATGGAGGATGCTCTGGATATTTACTGACTGAAGGTCAGAGTGTTTGCCATTTATATTCTTGTCATGTGTGAAAAACTGAAATGAAAGGATGTCTTGCTTGGAGATACATGCCCATACAGTGTATAACATCTGAAAGAGATGGAAGTTAAGCCACACCAGCATAGTGCATTTTTGAGAAAATACACCTTCCTCCCAAGCCCAGTATCCAAATCAGAACCCAGCTTCCTGACTGTATTTCTGCCTCCCCCCTCCTGCTCCTGCCCTGGCCCCTAATGATCAGACACACAGGCCTGGCAGCATGGGCAGCACAAGCTCCAGGGATGCAGAAATGAGGCACCCATTTCTATGTAGCTCCCTGGGCTGGCACAATGCATGAGGAAATTAAGGGGAGCAGCCCCACCCTGGCCTCATGTTCCTGAGGAGTGTCCTCTTTCCAGGGCATGAGCAGTGCATAAGCGGTGTGTAATTTACTCTATGGGCAAATTTCCTTCTCTGCTATCACATCTCACTTGCCCACCTCTTGCTTTGCATAGGAAGAATAATGTTTTCAATATCTGTCAAAGAGTCTGGCAGAGCTTCCCAGACAGCTATTAGTGATGCATTCCACCATCAGCAACAATTCCTGTTATTATCGTTGTCATCTCTGCTAATTTAATCAAAAGATCCAATCCCAAACCTGAAATAAGATTAGGTTCCTATTATACCCAGTCCTTTACATAGTTATGATACATGATGGTTTCCAGCTTGAACAAAATTATGGGTTAATTACACTGAAGAATGACCTGTAAAACCTCTTTAAAAAAAAAAAAAAAAAAAAAAAAAAAAAAAAAAGCATTGACCATTTGCATGTTATTTAAGCTGGCACTTGCTCACCAGCAACAGTAATTAACATATTAACTCATTTTATATAAACAGAATTCTATCACTGACATTGATAATGTTTCCTAAAAAATGAAAAATTTCACTAGCAACCTGTTTCCAAATCTTTCTTTGCCTAACAGTTTAATTTTCAAAGACATGTTCTACTTTCATCTGCAGTAGTGAAATGAGCTGACATTATTATTTCAAAGCCCAATGTTTAATTAAGTAGTACCTGAAAATTTCTTTAATTTCAGAGAGACATTTTGAAATAATAAACATTTATAAAAGGCATAAAATGAAACAGCATTATTTTGTTCAGATCTAGAAATACAAATCTACAGAAGAAAAATATTAAAAAGTAAAGAATCTATGGACTGCAAGTTCAGCAACTAGCTCTGATACAATCCAATAAATCTTCATTTTGAAAATGAGGTTATTGTTAAGCAATCAATATTCATTTTTTTACAGCTCATCATGATCTTTGTACTCCTCTTCATTTTCAATTCATAACTACCTTAATTGCTTTCTGGAACTATGCAAAATAAAAGAAGAAACTCACACAAAAAGATCGTGACAAAATTTGTCTAGGTAAACCAACAGACATCAAAGGTAAGGGGACACAGGGCAGAGCTATAAAGGAGACGAAAATGTTGTTTAGTATTTCCAAAATGCAGTGTCAGAAAATCAGGAAATTTTGAATACTCCCAGAACTGCAGCAGTATTTCCTCCTCACTTACATGCTCTGCCATAGCTACTGTACACATCATACTCTGCTTTTCCCTTTCTTTTCATCATTCCAGCCTGCAGTTTAGAAAAAAGGAGGTCTAGCAACCATCACAAGACATTATGGCACAAATCTCAGAGCAGCAGAGATGGTGGTCACCCACAGAGGGATGGAAGCTCATCCACTTCCACTGAAGATACCTGTAAAAGCAGATTATGCAAAGGGACTAAAAGAAAAAAGTGACTAATTGACTGCATTCATAGCATATATCCTCTGTCATCTGTTGAGAACTGATAGACAATATCTCAAAAAATCATTAGCAACTTGGTGGACGTTCTCTTTCTCTATAGCCTTGGCTGCAGAGAGTTCAGAGCAAAAGGTGTCTATGTAAGTTAAAAAAGGTGTCAATGTTGTTAAGTTGCCCCTAGGACATGATGCAGTTTGAGGTTTTCAGATTTCTGCACAGCTGGATGTCAAAACTTCTGTTATGTGCCTTGCTTAAGCCTGATGCCCCACAGAGAAGCATCTACTGCCATTTTAGGTGCCCAGATGTGTCTCACCTGGCTCTCAGCTACTGTGTAGGTATCTCAGGTTCCCTATTACACCTTAGGTGGCATTTGGCAAATGATTCATATTTTCTGAATAGCCACTGACCACTATAGATAGCATTTAAACAGCCATTCCAACTGTAGCTATAATCAGGATTTAGACACTTACCAGAATTATAAATGCCTACTTGTAAATTTAAGTCTTAATCTCAAAATTTTTCCTACAGTCTAGGTCTTCCAGTGTCTAACACAGCTTTCCTGTGTATTTCTGTGGTTATTTGGTACCAGAATTTTTATAAGAATTCTATTCTGCCCTTCATTCTTCAGCCTGATCCTGTGGGTTTGGTAACCTTATTACAGAGAATCTGCAACTACATGCAGTATGGGACAGGTTTTTACCTTCAGTGCAACGTGAATAGGCAGTGGAACAGTAGAAGCAGCTTTGACTTCTATTCCAAGAAACAATGAATATTAACCTACCAAAATAAGGGGACACCAGACACAGGGAAAATGAAGAAAGATTGAATTACACTCCAAGCACAAGGCTTCCTATAAATTGCAGCTTAAAACCACCAAAATTTTATTATCACTCCCTATTCAGGGAATCCCAAAAATACCACATAGGCCCTCTTTCTTGTCTCCTTCCTCCAGATATTTGCTATAATTTCAAATGTTTTGAACACAAATATTTTTTTCTGACCAGAGCCTTAACCTATGGACAAAACCAAAAAGGATTTGAAATAAATAGATGTCAGAACAGATGACATCATCTCAAAGTTGTAACTAGTTTTTACTAGGAAAGGAAACATTTGTGAAATGTTTTTGACACTCAAAAAATAAATTAAAAAAAAAAAAAACAAAAACAGAGGGGAAAGAGTTTTACCATTTATCCTATTGCACATATTAAAATTATAGCAGCTACAACAATTACTGTATTGCACTGATGACCTACAGAATATCTGCTGTGCCATTCCTTTTTCCATTTCTTACACAAGTAGAGCCTGATTTAATTGCCTGCTGCATGTTGTGAAAAACTTACCACTCTTCAACAGGCTGTCACGCATCTGCTGGTCTCTTGCTGTTAGCTGCATGCTTCCTACAGATGTTTTTTCTTCTAGTGTTTGTATTATTTTCCCCCTCTCTTCTCATCTGGTTATGGAAAAAGAGAAATAAATTAAAATAAGAGAAGACAATTAATGACAAATAGACAAATAATGACAATTTACATCTTTCTAGTTTGGACAAGAAGATATTTTTATCTCATGTTACCTTACAGTGTTAAGAATGCTATCACAAAATTTAAAAATGCCAATCATAATGTTCCTTCTCTTTACCCTTCCTTCTTCAGACAAAATTGCTGGGTACAGTCTCAAGCAGAACTTTTGTTGAATGTGCTCTGCACCCCAGTAATACAATTTTTTTTTTAGGAAATACACAATACATTTTTTGAGGAAAACCTCAAAAAATAGGATAAGTGTGGTATCTAATGTGGTTCAATCTGCAGTGAAGTCATACATAGCCAATGTCTTTCTTTTTTGAAGCTCCTGCACTTGATCTAAATACCTCTAAGTAACCTCTGAATCTGAATTCCTTAAAATAGAACAAGACACTTTCAGAGGGTTAATGGTTTTCTAAAAGGGCCATCATCTGTGCCCCTGTGCTGTGAATTTTTTTCCTCACAGCTACCAAAAGAGCCAATCTAGGATCTTGAAATAGAATGTAACAGTTTGAGAAGGCTATGGGTTTACTAAAATGACCTATACAGACCTAGAACACTCATATCTCAAATCTTCCATCACATGTATTACAGCCGGTAGTGCTGGCTTTTGTCCTCCCTTAATAGTGAGCAGTGACCACTTCTGAAAAAGTTGGTTGAGTGTTTTATCATTAGTGCAGAGTGATGGGAATGTTCCTAGAGTAAACACTCTCTCAGTTCCTTTGAAGATCCTGCTAGTTGTAGCACACCCCACTTCCTAGACAGGGGGTCTCCATAGGATATGGTGTGTGATTTTTCTGCACATTTCTTGCACAAATATAAGGATTTGACCTTAAGCTTCCAGCTTAAGCTTTCCAGCTACAGCTGGAAAGTTCTAGTCTAAAGCACTTGCAATCAATTCCTCCACCTGCTGCATCCTATTTCTATGTAACTTCTGTTTTTATGTTTTCCTGTTTTTAGTTATATAGATCTGTTTTCCATCTATTCAACTGCCCTTGTAGGACACACCTATAGGATCAGCTTCAGAAGCAGTACCTCTGTAATTTAACCATTGCAAATTAAACCATGTTAAAAGTGAATATGGAGAGAAATCACAACCTTCTCCAACTGTAGCATCTTTGTCCAAATTAGTCAGTTGAAGAATTAGAGAAGGATTAACAAAAGGATAATTTAGTTCAGAAAGCAAATAAAAAAAGAAATTCAGATATTTTGTCTCATATCTTTGAAATTAACAGCTTGCATATTTACTTCATTCTAGGATTGTCTTAATACAAAAGAAAATGTTCCTTCTTTCAACTTACTGATCTTGTTATCCTTTGTCTCTCTTATGAATAACTTGCAGCTATTAATCTCATAATAAAGTGAAAAATACCAGTGTTTCATCATATTAAAAACATTCTATTTCATAACCTTTTTCTGTCCAAACTTTTTTCCAATTGTGATCCCAAAGTACAATATTTAATGAATATTGATGAAGTAGAGGAATTGCAAAATATTGACAGAATATGTCTAAATACACGTAAGAAAAGAGATGAATAGTTGAATGTGAAAGTCTTTGGGTCAACTGTTCCCTGCAGAAGAGGAGGCGTTTAATAAGAGGCGTTAAAAGTAATCCCTCAACTGTGCAAGAGTTCGGCAGGTGCAGCCAATACAGTCCTTCTCCAGAGTTCCCAGTTCCTTTTGCAGTTGTTTGCAGTGAGCAAAACACAAGTCAGCTGGGAAAAAATCTAACCAAAACAAGCAAGGTATTAACAGGACTTGTTAATTCACATTTCAACAGAAAAATTAGAAACTTAGGCTATTTTAGGCTGATAGAAAAGGAAGGGAGAGGGAAGGTAAAGTGGCGTGCTCCACAGCACCAGCAGAACAAGATAAATGAAGAATTAATGCACTTAAATACAACCCACCAAGAAGTGCAGCCTGTGGAAAGCACCAGATGGCCTTCAACCACCTGGATATGGCCCATGCTTAGTTGTCTTCTTACACTGAGCAATATTTTAGTGGTAGAAAAAGGGCTGAGGTGGCTGAACTGGCCTGGGCAAAGGGTAGGAGAGACCAAGTCTAGTTGAGGCAGACCTCCCCACCCCCATATTCTGCTGGTTCCAGACACCTGTGCAGCCCTGACCTGCAGCCAGGTCCCAGGCTGTGCAGATACCACTCACTCCCTGCAATTTCCACCAAAGGAAGCAGAAATGGCCAATGTAATTGCCTGCAATTCCATCCTTGCTTGTCCAGTGATGAATCTCCAGGACTAGAGGTGATGTTCTTGTCCAGGGCTGCTCCATAGACTTTAAACATAATTTTCAAACTCTGTAGAAACACATTTTCTTCCTCCTGAATGGATCATGTTGCACTGTGGTTGTATTGCTTGAATGAGAGATTGATTTCTGCTAAATTGNAAAAAAAAAAAAAAAAAAAAAAAAAAGAGCCCATAATATCAGAAGAGCCAAATGCTCCAGAATGTCTTGCATCACCAAACAGGGTCATCTTCCTTCTGTACCCTCACACTAAAATAGCTTCATAGCAGCACCCAGCCATCACTTTGGTGTCCTGTCTGTGTGAGAGGGGTGCAGTGCAGTAACTGGAGAGAGAAAGCTAAAGTTTTGCCCAACCTTTGACAAATGTAAGGTTTTTATATTTCATTTATTCAATTTTTTAAATTCTAACCTTTAGTTTCTCCGAGGGAATGTACCCACCTTCCTAAATGATATCTTATTTTCATAAGGAATGCAGTGTAGCACATGGAATGGCAGGCAGTTTTTTCAAAAGTAGACCATCACACCATAAATCAACCCACATTAAAAATATTTTTCAGCTAAAGAATGAAAAATTACATTTATAAGAGCAGGCTGAGATTGGTTTACCATGTCTGCAGTCTTGTGAAAATGTAAAGATGATGAGAGTATTTTCAGCTGGAAAAGGTTTTGTCTCCATTTTTATCCCATAGCCCATTTGAAAAGATTGCTGTAACTAGGGCATTAATTTTCAGATAATATCTAATAACTACCTCCTGTGATTTAAGCACGAGTGCTTCCACTGACTCATGGACACAATGATTCTTCAGTGTCTTGGCCATGTAACTTGTGACTGTGTACACACAGCAGAGAATCTGGATAATGTATACTGTACATGTTTCAGTGTGCTGAGTCATTTCCTAGAATCTGGCATAACATTTCTTAGGTTATTGTATTAACTTGATGTATGTAAGTCCAGTCATAGGTTATCTGTTACTGTATGTGACAGTAAATGCAAATACTGAAGAGATAAAGGAGCTTATATAAACATTCACAAAGTTTTCTGAAAGGAATTCCAGGAATTGCTAATTAATTTATAAAGAATAGAATAGGACGGCAGTAGAGTACACTGAAAATGGCAGTCTGAGTACTGCAACTGCAATGACTATTTTCAAAGTGTTTTTTAATCAAATGATAAAGCACAAATTACAGACCCGCAGTCAGAGCTGAAATAATCCATCCAGAAGGTGTCATTGCACAAGTCCTCAGGTGTTGACAAGTCAGCAAAAATATCAACTATTGAAGAAAGGTAGTCAAGAACAACAACAAAAAAACCCAACCAATGAAACAACAACAACAGCAAAAAAGACAAACCAAAACTATACAAACCAGCTAGTATTTAACTCTGAGAAAACCAAGCTAAAGGTGAACAAGAATAAAATTGAAAACTGTCTAAGAAAATTACTTATTTCACAGGGATGGCAGTTTTGGTGATCTAAGGAAATGGGAGAAAGCTGGGATAGTTAAGAGTTGAGAGAGAAATGCAGCAGGAAGGTGAGGTGCTACACACAACCACATCACAAGACAGGGTGCAGGGTTTGTAGGAGGGAGCCTCAAAGTACTGGCATGATTTCATGGAGCTAGCTGTGCTGTGTGCCATAGCATGACACTGGGGAAACGTCAGATTTGACCATGGAGCAGAGCAGAGACTTGTTGGGAGAGTGGATTTCTGGAGATGATGGATGGAAGCACTCACAGACATATTTCCTACCATTTTGGACAGGATGGTTCTACACCTCTACATGCACATAGCTCAGAGGCAAAGCCAACGCTTTGCATTTCTAAGCTCTGAAATCTTAACAAAGTCAGACCAATACTACACAAGCTGTGAGCTCCAGAGCCCGGATGAAGTCATGATTTGGCAGCTTGAGGTATTCAACAAAGTGTTTCAACACAGTAAGTCCTGAGGAAGAAAACCAGATTAAACAATTACTTACACATTGAAGGAAAAGTTGGGGAAAGTTTTCTAGGGAAAAGGATGTCCTTTGGTACTCAATCGCTTCTTTGAGTCTTTTTTCTTCATCCTGCATTTTGGTAGAAATAGGTAATTAAAAATAAAAGTAAAAACATTCCTCCTATCTTAAAAGAAAAACTGGAATGTTCTTGGTTTACATACAGCTAAAAAGATTCATGGCTGGTTTTTGAAAAACTGCACATCCTTTTTAATGTCAGTGTTTGCTGTAATTTTTCATCAATTTTCTGTTGCTGCTGCAGCATGAAGGCTGATGCACAACACTTCCGGAAGGAAGATAATTTGATTAGGTTCTGTAAACAGAAGAATAAATAAATTACTGTAACATACTACTGTTACAGCTGTACATGTCCCTTTTTCAAGAATTTCCTGGAACAGTTACTTTATTTTACCTAATTTTCACTAAAGCTGATTAAAATGTTGTCGGGTTTTTTGTTAAAAAACATCGTAGCTGAAAAATGGATGCTATTAAGCACTAATTTACCTGAACTTATCTGACTTCTTTAGCATACTATAGTTTTGAATAGAAAAATTAATGCCTGTAACCAAATTTTTTTTTAATTTAAATATTGAGGAAATAATTTTGAAACTTTTAGCTAAAGACTAAATATGATTTAAGTGTTCTGCAGTATTAAGGTACAAAACAAAAATCAACACAGAGCTTGCAAAAGGAAACCAATCTATTTCTCAGAGTTTTCAGATGATGTTTTTGCAACTCAAGGATTTAACTATTTTTTTTATCCCACCTTAATATAAGGTATTGCTGGCCCTTTTTGTTAAAGCTGCTTTTGCCTGTGGACTCCACAAGAGGGTAGGAAATCCTTCTTCAATGTTTAGGCTGTGACAGAAAAGAGTAAAAGAATAAAATAGGGTCTAATTATTCTGACCACAAGCAGGCACTGCAGAAGTACCTGCAAATTCCTGAGCTGCCAATAATTTGAGAGTAAAAATATAGCACATTTTTGAATAAAAATCACTGCCTTTGAAGAGAACTGTGAATGTTGTTGTTTGAGGCATTGCAAGAGGGCAGCTGAGTGCAGATTTTCTGGGTGGAATACTCTTAACCCCATCTAGCTGTCCTGTATAAACTGGGATGTACCAAAAAGGAAAAGGACCACGGAAGTGCTCTCAGACTGAAGCCCTTACCTGAATGTGGAAGCTTGAACTTCCTCCTGAAACCAGAATTGTCCTTTCTCTGAGGGCAGCGTCAATTATTGCTGGAATCAAGACATCCTGACACTTCTGGCTGATTTTAGAGGAATAAGAACACTGTCTGGATTTGACACAGACCAGATTCATGCTAAAACAGTCCACTGTGTAGTGTGGAAAAATAGATTAATGTACAATAAGGTTTTTCAGGAAAAACCCCAACCCCCCCAAAAAAATCACCAAAACAAAACAACACAGAGACTTATATTTTCCTGTGTACCAGCAAGTGTGGCTGGCAGACAACAAAAATTCCCTTTTATTCTGATGTGCTAGGTTTTGTGCCAAGCAGTGGGGTATTTTTTTAGCAGCAAGTTTAGCACCAGCACCAAGCTTAACAGCAGGGAGAACAGCATAGCATGCCACAAAGTCGCTTAGGAGCCAAATTACACCATCTGACAGATCTGCAAGAGCCCTTGGCCAGAAGAGCTACTAAAGACCTACTGACAGGTTGTAATTTATTTAGCAAAACTAGCTAAGTAGACCCTCATTTAACATCCAAGTGCACACATTGAACACCCAGGAGAACATGACACACTGAAACCTTAGACAGGTCAGCATTGTTGCCTGAAGAGGTGCTAAGACAAAAGTTGTCACTGTAGGAGATGTAATGTACTGGGTTGATTCTAAATTATTTATGCAGTATGTTAATGAAGTAATTTAATCGTTACTTAAATGTCACCAATTGCATTGTGTGCCATCACCTACACATTTAGTATTTAGAAGAGCTTTCAGAAATACCTAAATTTTTATTTAGAGAGTTCAACACCTGCATTAATATAGCACCTTCTTGTGCAGCTAACAGAAGGGATTTAAACTCTGCAAAATAGTTGAGTACTGTTGAAAATACTTCTGACAGCAAACATTGTGAAGACATCTTAAAAAGGATCCATAGTTGCAGCAGCCCTCTTGTTAGAGGGTAGAAGTTAGTCAAGACACAGACTTCTTATTTACCACAGCATGAAAAGGGTCCTGGTTATTCTTCTTTACAGCTCAGCCATCCTGACTCCATCTATCCACTGACTCTGGCTGCAGCAAGCTCCTGCTGTAGGTTTCTCTTACAGCCTCTGACTGCTGGTTATTTCCTGCTAAACTGTGACTGCAGGTATTGGTTTGCAGACTCTGACTGCAGCTTTTCCCTGGCTAGACCAGAGCTGCAGGTTCCAACAACAGGCTCTAACTGCAGACCCAGACTGACCTCACAGCAGTGATTTTCTCCACTCAGGAGCCTTCTTCTTCACAATTCTCCTGTTCAAGACCCTCAAAGTCCTCCCTCCAAGATCCTCCCTTTCCCAGCTAACCTGCCCCCTTTTATCGCACTTATCTTCACTGGACACAGCTGTGACTCAGCAGGGGTGAGGCTGAATTGGGTAATTGACACTACTGTTACTTACTAGGGATGAGGTCACCTGTATTCCCTTCTCCTATGTGAGACCAGTGTTATTAAATAATCTTTTGTGACCCTTCATTGATAATTTTCAATAAAAACCCATAATGGACTAGTTTTAACACAAAGACAATTCTGGCATGCAAATGTCTGTGAAGAAGCCAGGTTGAGCCACATGCAGACAATAACTGGCAGAGGTGGCTGCAACCCCATCTCTACTGCAGAGAGTTTGCCTCTCCCTGCCATTGCTGACACAGTACAGGCCCTATGATATTACCCCCAAACACTCTATTTCACATGGCTCAGCTCCAAAAGGAGAACCAGAAAGTTCCTGGTGACATCTCAGATGTCACCCTGGCCACTAAGTTGTTGTGTGACAGGTGTTGTATTGCAAAGGTTGCCCTCTGCTTTCCTCGAGAGCTGCCCCCCAGGAATGCACTGCAGGAGAAAACCAGATTAAGATGAGTTTAGAAAAACCTGGGGCAACAGCACAGGCTCTGAAAGTCAGGGCTGGGTTGTGTTGGAGATCCAGTTTTCCAGAAGTGAGTCACTGGCTGCAATTACCAGCTGCTTGGTTTTCTTGCTCTCCCTAAGCACCACTCCCACTGCCCTTGTGTTTGATCCAGGGGTCTCCCTAGGCATGCATGGAGCAATAATATGGGGCACCATATTATCCACTTGCAGGTGCCTAAAGACTTTATTCCATCCAGCTCTACTCTGTTCCCTGGTCTGGCTGTTCAGCTAGTGACAACTGTGCACAAAGAATGTACTTGTGTCAGCTTGAAGACCTTGGGGTTTGTTTCTATTGGGGAAGTTGAGAGCCTTACACAGCACTTCAGACAAGTCCGTGACTTCCCATATCCTTGCTGTTTTAAGTCTTTTAGGGTTGGCACGAAACTGGAATTCTCCAGATCCAAAATAGCATGTGTTCATGTTATCACAGATCCATTAAAAGGTTTCTAGCAAACACAACAAGCAGCCATCTCTAGCGTGGCATGCTAGTGCAGATGTGATAAGCCAACAAGTAGATAAATGTGGATGGCTTTTTGGTAGTCACTCTTTAATGAGGGTAGAGTAGACACTGTATGGGTAGTGCAAAAGGTAAGTCAGAGGTACAATTCACAATAAAAACACTGCAGTTCCTGAAGTCAGAAAAGACAACTCAGTCAAGCTTATTTTAAACATGTGACTGATGTGAATGCTGACAGTGCCTCTTTCTTACTTCAGAGGGAGCTCAGCATGGCAAGGAGCTGAATCAGAGGTTCCAGTTCAATGTGAAGGTTCAGTGAGCTGTCAGCAAGCATATTTTATAACATCTGGAGCCTGACATCTAAAGAAAGACCAGACAAGCACAGAGCTAGAGTGCAAGCCATGCTCTGGTTCCTGAGTACAACTTCCCAAGCACGAAGCACAGAGGATAAGGGGTGACATCCTGATTGTATTGTTTTCCAGGGAAAAGATCAACTTCAAACAAAAATTACACTCCCATTCTATTTGCTTGGAAATAGCAAGAGACCACACCTCTGCTAATGACCCCTTCACAAAAAGGTGAAAATTTCTCACTATGTGAGCCTGGGATATGTTCAGTTTAGGTTTATTGGGAGTTAACCCTAAGAAAGACTAGCTACATAAATACAAGATTAGGTGAAATATTGAGTTTATGAGCTGTATGTAAATAATTACTGAAATTAAAAAAATTCTACAGCACTGACTCATAAAATTCATATTGCATTCATACTGAAACACAAATATTCAGTAATCCACTGTTTCTTCTTCATTTCTAGAGCTACTCTCACTAGTAGAATCTATTACTGTGACTGATCTTCAGACAAAATTTTTATTGTACAAAAACATGGATTAAATATTTTGCCTGTTAAGATATATTTAAATGTTTTCTGAAACCATGGATAGAAAAATCCATATATTAATGGATTGCAGAGAGAATTTAGATATCCAAGCCAATTTAGAGAATCAAACAAAGGTAAAGGAATGGAAAAAATTAAAAATAGATCAATTAAGATTGCAAAAAACAAGGAAACCAACATATTAAGAAACCCAGCATAACAATACTCAGAGTCTTAGTAGCTTTCCTGTCTTTTTTCTTAGAAAGTTCATGTTTCTTATTACTTTTTGTGAACTTGTGTGCCTGGGAGACTGTAAAAAACCCTATCATAATGCAAGCAGGAGCAAATAAACCGACTGTAAATAAAAAAGCCCCCCACGGTTTGTTGAACACAATCGGGCACAAGCCCGAGCATTTAATCAGCATTTCATAGCCCTCAATTCAAGGAGCATAAGCTTCTGAGAAAACCACACCAAAAGCAAAAGCAGCGGGCACTGACCAGCACACGGCCGTGATTCATTTTATGGCCACTGCAGTCATGGTGCTGGGGTAATGCAGAGGGTGGCAGATTGCGAGAAACCGATCCAGGGCAGTGGAACAGAGATGGAAAATGGAAGCTAAACTGAGCATCAAATCAAAACTGTAATGAACCTTGCAGAATATAATCCCAAAACCCCAACAATTCTCTACAGACCTCACCATGCTGTAGGGCATAATGGTAAAGCCCAGCAGAAAATCTGTTACAGCCATGGATAAGATGAGAGAATTGGCTGGAGAGTGCAGCTGCTTGAAATACGAGATGGAAATGATTATGGCCGGATTCCCGAAGATGAAGACTGCTGTTATGAATAAATACATTATCCCTTGTGTTCCTGCTGACCTAAAGCTCTCAGGACAGGATCTGTTTCCAAACTCAGAGCAATCAGTCAAATCCTTTGAGATATTTGGAGAACGCATAATCAATCCTTTATTAGACTTTTCTTTTGGAAGTGCAGTTCCATCAGCAGATCTAATTTTCACAAGTTTCCAAAATATTCCAAGTCCTAACATGAGAATACAAGGTAAAGTAAGTCAAGAGCATGAACTCCGTAAGTAAATGAAATGCAGTAATTCTGAGGCAATTCTTCTCTTTGTTTAAATAGGGACCAAATACAAGCAATTATTTTTCTGAAATGGTACATGAAATTTAGTAACTGGAAGCTATTTTAAAATTAATTGCAAATAATATTTAAAATGAAATAGTTGAAAGTTGAAGGAGTTAAGTTGGAAACTAAATTACCTCTTAAATTAACTAAATTATATGATAATATACATTTTATTTTGTATTTGGAGCATTTAGTAAAATATGGTTCTTATATTTCATACACATCACAATAACAGTAAATTTAAAATGATAGAAGAAAAAAATGCATAGACAAAGAAACCCCTCAAGTCACTTCAGTCCATCAATATATAAGATTTATACGTCTCTTAGAATATCGGTATTTTTTCTGTGGGAGAAATGTTATGTGAGCTGGTATACCTCAGCTTTCTTGAAGGTTTCAGTTACTTTTAGTTTCTTTTAGTTTCAGCTACTCACCCTTATCATCTTAAGAGTCACAAATCAGTTGCCAAACACCCACTTATCAAATTATTTATACTGCTAAATTCACCTGCTATGCATCACAAAGTACCAGCAGTGAATGCATCTGATGGAAATAGGTCATAAAATTGATATGATAAGAAATAGTCTTTTCTTTCCCTACCTATACACTCATTTTCAATCATTATAATCCCACTGACTAAAAGGGTGTGGAGACATCTTGAGATTTATCTCCTGCAATAGACTGCAGTCCAGCTGCAATAGTTAAAAATGAATACACTAATGAATAGTTTCAAGGGGAAAAAAATTCCTTTCATTTCTTCTCGGTAGAACAGGACCCATTTCTTCCACCTCTTTTCCTGATAACTTGTCATGGACAAAGAGCAAATTTAGAAACAGAAGCAGAAAGAGATACTCTTCTTCACAGCAGTTTAGCCCACTTAAAATGAACATGGGAAGCTGCTCAGACCACTGATCTTTGTTTCCAACAGGTATCAACCTGGAATGAAGAAATTACAGAAATCGTGCATCAAAAGATTTAAAACAGATATGGGCAGCCAGTTTTATAGGTTAATCCTTCTGTCTCTTAGTAATACCATAAATAAATTATTTAGGTAGATTTTTTTTTGTTTTGCTATTTTCCTGCAAAACTGTGATGTGGGTGACAGGCAGATCCCCTCTGTAACCTGGCTTGAATTAATGAAAGATGGGGATTTATTTTTCTTTTATGACATTATACTTTATTCCCATATACATGTATGCAGTTTAGGGGTTTACTCCAACAGGAGATAAAGAAAGCCAAGTGTTTGTATTCCCAACACCATTATTTTTGTTTGCTATAATAATTCTTTCACCCTCATGTATAGGGGAACTCTTTTGGTGACTTAAGGTAGACACATGTCATGTTGTGCCTCATTATTTCCATGTCAGGCTTAAATACTGATTGAAGAGAATTATTTGATTATTTTGTAAATAATAACTGCTTTTATTCCTCTGGGCTAGCTTCACTGAAGCAACAACAGCAAAAGACAAGCTCAAGTTTTCTCAAAGAAATGTTTTCTCGTGTTAGCAGCTGAGGAAGTCCAAAGGGTATGGGATCCATTTCTCTTCTCCGTGGTCCCTCTCTAACTGACAGATAGCTTTTAGTCTGTACGCTATGAGCAGCCAGTGTTTAAGGAAATTGACTGTTCCTATACCTATGAGAAATAAGAATTCAAGCATCTAGGAGTAGGCTGTGGAGTTCCCACTGTCAAAGTTCCTTGTGGATCCAGTCTCTTAAGAAGTTAATTTGTTTTATATAGGCTGTTGTGTAATTATTTCATAGAAATGTTTTCAATTACCCGCACAGCTAGTTGGATTTAAAGTGGCAGCATGAAGGTGAAAAGATCATATTTAAAAAACTAAAAAGTAGGCAATTAAATATACCTGGTTATGCATGTAACATCATGCAAGACTCAGTAAATATTATGAGAATTGAATTTCATAGAATCACAGAATCACAGAACAGTTGAGATTGAAAGGGTACATTCTGCCCCATCATACAGATCATCAGTGAAGGTGTTGAACAGGATTGGCCCTAGCATTAACCCTTAGGGTACATCACCAATTACTAGCCTTCAACTAAACTTCATAGCAATGATCAGCACCCTCTGGGCCTGGCCAGTTTCCAGTGCACTTCAGTGTCTTCTCATCCAGCCCATACTTCATTACCTTCTTTGTGAAAAATCTTGTGAGAGACAGGGTTGAAAGCCCTCCTGAAGACTAGGTAGATAATAAAAACTGCTCTTCCTTTGCCTACCAGGCCATTTCATCATAGAAATGAATAAACTTTAGTCTATGTCTAATGAAAATAAAGGGCTGACAGGTAGGCATAGTCTTTTTCAGAATTAAGTCTTTAGGTGCAGTGTGTGGAAGTAGCATCTTAGATAATGAAGATGATCAGAAAATCTGCAGAAGTAGAAGAATTTAGTAGAAATTATGTTTGTGTGTCTTATGTTTGAGTGCTTCCAGTATTTTCTACCTTGTTGAATACATACTAATGCATTGTAGAGGACAGAGTGCTCAGTGTGCACTGTCTTGATGAGTTTATTTAAGAAAAGCCATATGCTGCAATATTTACACATTTTGACAGCTCAGTTTTTCTGTTTGAATACTGCAATAATGGACTTTTTTTATCTAGGAGTTTAAAGTACTCCATTTTGGAGTGACTCTTACCATTGTGACATTTCCAGAGGGGTCCTGCTTGGACAGTTGGTGCTCCTCCTCTTTTCTGATCCTCCTGCCTCTGGTATCTGAGAGACCATGAGACCTGGACACAGGTGACACCACCATGCATGAGGTGATCCACCAAAACATGAGGCACTAAGGCAGGATACAGGCAGCAGTTCAGTACTCTGAAAGTTGCTGTCAGTTTTATACAAGTGTGGGAAGAAGGTGACATTGCAAATGGCCCTCACTGGTGACAAAAGGAACAGACCTAAGTTTACTGGTGAAGCAGAGCCTTTCATTATGCTGGAGAAATTGCTTTGCACAAGTTTTCAGGGAAGTTAAGACATCTGAAATCACCCACAGGGGAATAATTTGTTTTGCAAAAGGTAGCTATGTGGGAAGAGTTTAACAAGGTCACTAATTAAATGTGTTGATAAGGAATTTGACAATACTCTTTGCACTTAGTTTGCACTTGGATTATGATACTTTGAGATTGAAGTAAGGTATATTCTGCTCCACCAGACCTAACTCATAATCTAATTGGACAAGACCGTGAAGCATTTTTCTTATGCTTTCCTAATTTATCCATGGCTCATGTGTTGAGTTCAAATTGAGTCCCTGTGGCCTCATTAACACATCTCATTTGCACATTGGAAATAGCTTCACACTCTCTGTCATTAGACCTAAGGAGAGAAAGTAACCTGGGACTTCCTTACAGTCACTGTGCTAGAGAAGGCCTCTGTAAATAGAAAGAAAGGAGGTTCTTTGGGAAAGTGCCACATTAAGGTAATAGGACACCAGAGGAAAAAGTTATTTCTGAAACTTTCTGAGTTGGGCCATGCACAAAGATGGCTTATACTTTAGTTTATTAAGAACAAGGAGGACAGCCTTCTAGGTGTAGGTGAAGGTCACCAGCAATCTGTATATGGAAACTCCTTCTTCTGCAAAGAATAAATATGCTTTCCTTGAAAGCTCTTACAGCATTTCCATGAGACAAAAGAACAATGTCCAAGGTAAAAAAAACATTCTCTAAGATGCAAAGTAACGAATAATGTTTTACATCTAAACATTCATTAGATAGACATTGTTTTACATCTAAACATTCATTAGATAGACATAATTTTCTGACATTCTCAGGTGCAATGCATTTTTTTTTGCAAATTCTTTTCACTTCATACTTCATATTTTTTCTTGTCTTTGGTCTTGTTAAACAAGCTTTTGATCTCATTAAGTAGCAAAGCCTTTAAGTGACAGACTCATAACTGACAAGTATTAGTTGAAATCAAAACAGAAAGAGCAGCACAACCTTTCTCTGCCTCACCTTCCCTCCATGGAGTGTGCTGGTAGGATTGGTTATTGGCCTGTTTTGAGCTCTGCACACATATGGAAAGGGAAGGACAAAACTTAGAGAGCTTAGGGTTATTGGCCAAAGACACCAAGAAATCCAAAGGAAAAGGTTTTTCTGCTCTTTCTAGAGGAGAACACAAGTGAAAACAAATATTCTAATATAAACATCTTGTTCAAGAAACTAATCTGTTGTGTCAGAATGTTTTTTTAATTATGAAAATCAGGGATATAAACTGCTCTAAATTTTTAAAATGGAAGTCTTGCTCTTCTGTGCATTGCAAATAAATAGATATAATCAAAACACCACATACAAAACCCAATCTGGAATAAAAGAATATGTAAAGGTAAAGCACCATGGTTGCTTATCTGCTTGAACTACATTTGGTAAATAGGCAAAACAGGTGTTTCCTTCCTTCACAGCTCTTACATCTGGGAGTTCAGCCTCCAGGCAAAAGTTCAAGGCCATGAATCCAACCATTTAAAGCACCTTAGTCTGAAAACAAATGAGTCCTGGAAGAGTCCTGTTGAAAAACTTTTCCAAACAGAATAATCTTCAATGCCCTGCGAAACCACGTGTAAAAAAATGCATAAACAATTGGGTTAAGAGTAGAATTTAAATAGCCAAACCAAACCAAAGCATCAATGAGAACAGGAGGCATCACATAATTCATAAATGGATTGGTAGCTGTAAAGAAGAAGAATGGAGTCCAGCAGATGAGAAACACTCCCATTATTATACCTAAAGTCTTAGAGGCTTTCCTTTCTCTGCAGAATGAAATGTGGTGCTTCATTTCAAATTGCATCTTTTTTTTGCTAATTGCATCGATGGATCTTGCCTGCTTCTTGGCTACAGAGTATATTTTCCTGTAGATGTACAGCATAACAAACCCAGGGATATAAAAAGACACTACAGAGGCCACAATACCTGAAGTTTCACTAAAAATGAGAAAGCATCCTCCTGCACAATGAACATGTTTATAAATCTTTTCTGCCCCTCTCAAGTTTAGGTCTAGAAAGATCATCCCAAAAGCAAAAGCAGCAGGGACCATCCAGCTTATACACACCATGACCACGATGACAAAAGTATTTATCTTTGATTTGTATCTTAAAGGGTCACACACAGCATAGTAACGGTCGATGGATATGAAGGAAAGATGGAAGATAGAAGCTGTGCTCAGCATAATGTCCATGCTCGTGTGGATCTTGCAGAAGAACTCCCCAAAATACCAGCAGTGCTCAACAGAGCGCACCATACTGCAAGGCATGACCAAGAATCCCAGCAGGAAGTCTACAGTAGCCATTGAAAGTATCAGGAAATTTGTAGGCGTGTGGAGCTGCTTGAAATGTGATATTGAGATGATAACTGCCAGATTTCCAACCACTGTGGCCAGAATAACGCAAACCATGAAGATGTACATGGAAAAACGGATACTGTTTGACCAGCTGCTCCTTACACAAGAGCCATTCACGGATTCACAGCACAATTGCATCCTTACTGGGGTCTCAAATCCATGCAGGTATGCAGCACAGGTACTGTTTTTCCTAATTCTGATGTTTACAACTGATTTTCAATTTTCTGGATGGGAAGAGCTGCAGAGAGGAAAATAAAAGGACACTGTAAACACCTTCATTTAGTTGGATGTGTAGGAAATCTACATTTCATTATTTATGAAGAATGAAAGTATTTTGCAATTACATTTAGCAGAATGACACTTTTATCATCTGACTACCCTGGAAATGGGAATCTCCTTTGGTGAGATAAACTGCATAATGAGGTATCCTCGCACTGGGACAGCAGTGACTCCAAGAGGCCTGCACTGGGCAGTGCCTTGTCCAGTAGCCAAATGAGAAGCCCTTTTCAATATTTCCTGTTTGTGTTTTCAGTCCTAGTCCTCTTCATCAATATTGGCTGGAGTCCTGTTTCTCCACTTTGCTCTTGAAAATCAGTAATTTTCAAGCTCCCTCAACTTCTTTTTGGATACTCAAGTCTAAAACCTACAAGTCCAAAACAGAAGGCTAAAGCTAAGGAATCCATGCACGAGCTCTCCTCCAGCCCTGTCCTGATAGTGATGACAGGACAGATCAGGTTTTACTGGGAAATCCTTGCAGGCTCTAGCTGTAAATAGAGGTGCAAGGAAAAGATCTAAGAGAAGAAAAAAAAAAATTCGCCCTTTTGCTGACAAAGTAAAATGGAAGAATCTGACTAATCCAAAACATTATCTGCTGTATAGGCACTTTTTTTTTTTTTTTCTGTTGATCTCTATTTTTTTTTCAGTGCTTTTTCAGTATTTTAGCATTACAGTGAGTATTGATTATATTAATCTTTTTTTAGCTACGACACAAACATGGAGAGAACCATTTTCAGAGCATAGGTTTAATTTGCATCTAAGGATGCTCCCCTTGTGTAGGCAGTAGCATATCCCTTTTGCAAGTCATTATTTTAATGAAATTTTTTAATGAAAGTACTTAAGTACTAGGCAAGTAATATTTAGTTTTGAAAAATCTGGTTTTCTTTTAAATAAGAGAAAGATACTGTTATGAAAAATATAGATCATTAGCATATGTTGTTCAGTAGCACTATCATTATGATATCAAATAATTGTCAGAAATATACTGACATGGTAATTCAGCCAGTACTGATTTAACCCACTTGCATTGGGATTTAGTTGCCTCTGGTTATTCTGGGTAGAACACAATTTAAAAAAATTCTTTGCCTTACTAAACTAAATGTTATTACAAGCACACCATGGCACTGGAAGCTGAATGAACATAGACAAAAAACTATAGCTAGCAAAACTGTGACAGCTACAACTAGCAAACAGCCTGTGTTATAAAGAGGGATTTTGCAAGAAGGGCCAGGCAGTGGCACTCAAGTGCCAGGCAGTGCTTCAAACCAAAGATTCACCCAAAGTCACTCTCAGGAGTGAGGGACATATGGAGCCTATTTCATGTACTGTTTGGGGTGCTTTTCCCTTCCCCTTTTTCCTGCCTACTAATATTTAACACCATCTCTGCTTTTTTCCTCCTCATTTTAATTATCTCTTCATATACATTTCCTTCCATTTTGTCAGTCTCTTCATGTTTCTTTTCCTGCCTGTTATTCGTTCTTTCACTGTGTTTACAACCAAGGCAGAGAAAGCACAGCCAGATGAATATTTATTAACTCAAAATTTTGATTTTCACAGTAGAAAGAATTAAACACCAATTTAATTGTATCTACTGGGCATCATCACAAAATCACAGAATCACAGAATTACAGGGTTGAAAGAAACCTTTAAGATCATCAAGTCCAACCTAGCCCTAACACCTCAACTAAACCATGCCACAAATGCCACATCCAATCTTTTTTTAAACACATCCAGGGGTGGTGACTCCACTATCTCCCTGGGCAGGCCATTCCAGTACTTTTTTATACTTTGTGTGAAAAACTTTTTCCTAACACCCAGCCTGTATTTCGCCTGGCACAGCTTAAGACTTTGTCCTCTCATTTCGTCAGCTGCTGCCTGGAGAAAGAGACCAAACCCCACCTACTGCAGCCACCATTCAGGGAGTTGTAGAGAGTGATAAGGTCACCCCTGAGTCTCCTTTTCTCCAGGCTAAACACCCCCAGCTCCCTCAGTTGTTCCTCACAGGGTTTGTGTTCCCAGCCCCTCTCCAGCCTCGTTGCCTCCTCTGGATGTGCTCAAGTGTCTCAAAGTCCTTCCTGAACTGAGGGGACAGAGCTGGACACAGCACTCGAGGTGTGGCCTCAGCAGTGCCCAGGACAGGGGAAGAATGACCTCCCTGCTCCTGCTGGCCACACCATTCCTGATCCAGGACAGGATGTCCTTGGCCTCCTTGGCCTCCAGGGCTCACTGCTGGCTCCTGTTCAGCTGCTGTCACCAGCACCCCCAGGTCCCTTTCTGCCTGGGCACTGTCCAGCCACACCGTGCCCAGCCTATAACAGTGCAGGGGTTGTTGTGGCCAAAATGCAGGACTCAGCACTTGGACTTGTTAAACTTCATCCCACTGGACTCTGCCCATCCATCCAACTATTCCAGGTCTCTCTGCAGAGCCCTCCCCCCTTCCAACAGATCCACACACGCTCCCAGCTCAGTGTTGTCACAAATTTACCAATGAAAGACTCAAGGCCCTCATCCATGTCATCAATAAAGATCTTGAACAGAGCTGGCCCCAGCACAGCCCCTGAGGGACACCACTGGTGCCTGGCCCCAGCTGGATGCAGCACCCTTCACCTCCACTCTCTGCTCCTGCCATCCAGCCAGTTCCTGACCCAGCACAGAGAGCTCCTGTCCCAGCCGTGGGCTGCCAGCTTTTCCAGGAGTGTGCTGTGGGAGACAGTGCCAGAGGCCCTGCTGAAGTCCAAACAGACACATCCACAGCCTTCCCTGCATCCACCAGGGGGGTCAGCTGGTCCTAAAAGGAGACCAGGTTGGTCAAACACAACCTGCCCCTCCTAAAGCCCTGCTGGCTGGGTCTGATACCCTGGCCATCCTGTGAGTGCTGAGTGATGACACTCACAATAAGCTGCTCCATTCCTTACTGGGTGCTGAGGTCAGGCTGACTGGCCTGTAATTACCAGGATCCTCCTTCCCACCTGTTTTGTGAATTATAAAGGTTTGAAGTCCATTAAGATTGTAAATGCATCACACAGGTTTTGAACTTCATTTGTTCTGTATAAAAGTAAAAATAAACTAAACAATTGTGATAAAACAGTCTGTGAAGCCAATCAAAAAAGTATTAACATGCTATCTCTAGTTTTCCTTAAGATTTAAAAGATTAATAACTTCTCTGTTATTTTCTGATCAATAAACTGTTTAGCCTAAAGAAATATGATCTGCCCAGAAAACAAGTTTTCTTAAAAAAAAAAAAAAAAGGGATTTTTAATTTTTTTTTTTAAAAAAGAAAGTAGAAACTGCAGCCAAAGGATGGAGCCCAAAATGGAGAGTTTGTCTGTGGCTTTGCATTACATGGAAATTAATAAATCAAAACACGTGTGGCAAACTGTTCAAGTGAGCTGAACTCTGAAGAAGTTTTCAAGAATAAAGTAAAATGCTTTCCTTCCATATATAGTTACAATGGTTAAAATGTAATAAAATGGAAATATGAAGAACACCCTATTAAAAACCTCTGGTCTTACCTTTATCACTTCATGCTGGGTAGAAGTCTTCTCTTGACACTCTTTCATTTTCTGTTGGTTGAGTGGCATTTCTTCCTTTTAAAGACCATCTCAAAAGGCAGCTGATCCTCTTCACCACCATTACAGTCCTGGGCAACACAAATTTTGAGAGAACAGCCTTTTAATCCACAGCTGGAGGAGCCTCCAGAACTCCCTGTGTATTACTGGGGGATGCTGGTGTGATGAACAGCATTCCAGGCTGTTTGACCCAGAGCAGCTGCTGATGTGAATGAATAGTAGCTCAAACTGTTTATTTTGTCACCCAGTAGAGAACAAAATCACAGTTGTAGCACTCCTACTTGTTTAAAGGGCCTTATTGTAGGTAAATTGGATTGATTTGAAGTAGATTTACTTGTTTGATTAAATGTTATGGTCATATTGTGAGTGGGCCAGTATTATCTAAGCAAAGAACAAAAGACACCGTGTAGTCTACCTCCTGTAAGCTTTTAAAATATAGCAAAATACATAAGTATTGGTTGGTTACAGCAGCATGTAAGATTTCCTTGGAAAGGTATAATGTAGACAGAGTGACACATTGTGTATTTACTGGCCTAGCTACGATTACTGAACAAACAGGTTTAATCATGCAGCGCACCAGGCAACAGCTATTTGCAAGTACAACTATTGAAAAAGTGTTTTAAGTAAACACCTATTACTGGCTGTACCAGAGTCATGGATGAGGAGCATCAATTTTTTGCTCTGCAAAGGACCATGCAGCCTTTTAAAACAGTGATAATGCTGAATGTACAAGAGCATTATTGTGATGACCATCAGCTAAAGCCCAGCTAAGCTGAGTGCCTCAAGGGCATATGCAACAAGATAGGTTAAGGTACTACTTCTTGCAAATTCTTATGATGAGCTGGATTAGCTACTTTATGATGATATGTACACAAAATTTAAAATGGGTGCATACAACTCAGTTTTTTGGTTTTTTTTAAGCTGCTGTCATAGACAGACTGGAGTTTTGCACTACAACGTTCTCTTTGCTATAGCAAGAGAGTTTGACAACCAAAAGAAGTGCAGAAAGAATGATCAGGCTGAGAGAGAAACCACAGGTGAGTGTTGAGAGGATATGTTGAGGAGAGGAGTCAGGTGGGATTCTTCAGAGCTGGGGAAAAATGAAACAGACATATCAGGTCCCAAATACAGGTCTGTGAAAAAGGCCTTCACCCTTCTGAGATGCAGTGCGCTTCCTCAGAGCCAGGCACTTCTCTTTGAGGAGGGAAAGTTTAGGCCTTGGTAGTCTTGACACGTATACATATACATTTTACAGGAAGGTAAAATTTAGGGGAACAAACCCGTGGTTATTACTCTGCACAACTCGTTGTTATAAAGAAGTCTGGCAGCCAGCTCATCATGGGCACTCAGTCCAAGGCCATCCTTGCATGCACACAGTGCTCTCCCACCACGCTCTGTGCTCTCTCCCTTGACTAACAGCACCAAAACTCAAGGGCATTTTCTGGAATGGCAGCTCTGCTTCAAGTGTTCCAGAGGCAGCTCCCTGGCAGCAGCCTGCAAACCTCTGGAGGAACCCCTGGGGCTGGGGAGCCTTGCCCTGCCCCGAGCAGGTCTGCTCTGCTGCAGAGGGAGCAGCCAACCTTGGAGTGTGGGCTTTGCTTTGCCTCCTCTTGTGCCCAGGCTGTGCATCTGGACAGCTTCCCTCCATCTCCTGGCTTGCAATAAAGTTGTACTGCAATAATCACACACATTGGAAAGGAGTGAACCACAGATCTAGGGGGAGCTGTGAGCATGGGAATGGTGGTATTTAATGGTGTGTTGGCTGAAATGAAAGTAAAGCAGGAGGTTATGGTATATCAAGATAATTAAGTAATTAAGCAGGCCAAATTGTCAACTAATTTAGAGGGAGAAGGAACACTGTGGTAATAAGCTTTCACTCTGTTGGAGCAGATGCTTCTAACAGACATTTTCTTGTGCCTTAATGCTGAAGTGGATCATGCAAATATTTTCAGACTTGCTACTTAAAATATCAAAGAGAAACATGTCAAACTCTGTTTTTGTGACAACACAAAGCACTTATAGATTGTCAGTATTTAGCAGTCTTTTGACTCTGTAGTATAGTAAAGCAGTTATACATCAAAGTTCAAAGTAAAAACTTTTCTACAAAATTGTTGCTGTGGCTTTTTTTTTCCTAAAGAAATATTTCTGCAATAAGTAGTTTTCAGTGTTATGGAAAAACCAAGAAAGAGAGATGTCACAATGTCTAGAATACTGTGGGTCATCTACTCTCCTTTTTTGTCTTTAAAACATAAAGTAACTAAAATGGAAAACAGCACAGATAGGAATGGAAACAGCACTTTTATCAGACATCAAACCAATTTGAAAAATGTATTGAGAAGATATCATGTCCTTCTTACACAAAACTGTGGAAGAGACACCGGAAATGGGCAAAAACAGAAAAGGACTTGAGAATGA
Source organism: Cisticola juncidis (assembly GCA_013400215.1). Lineage (NCBI taxonomy): Eukaryota > Metazoa > Chordata > Aves > Passeriformes > Cisticolidae > Cisticola > Cisticola juncidis. The sequence continues at coordinate 1,096,885 of VXBR01000945.1, read as the reverse complement.
GAACTGTTATTGTCAAAAAGAATGTCAGGAAAGCACTTGTTTCTACTGTGATTCATTTAGCTTGTATTTCTGTTCTTACAGTTCGGTCAATCACCAGAAAGTTTCTCACACAGTTAATTTTAAAAACTGTTTCTCTGTTAAGGAAACCATAGATTTATAAATACTGGGAGCTGTTAGGTGACCCTATGGCTGAAGAGGAGTTTTGAAAATGAATAACTCCACTTTTTATGCAGCTCTCAAGGAAAAAAAAAATCACACTATTGAAAAAGCCAAACAAACAAAAAAACCCAGCTAAAAGCAAAAGTTCCTAAGTTTCCATTCATATGCTTGAAATCTAGGGGAAAATGCCCAAATTCAGAATAAGCTATTAGTACAAAATAATTATTCCTTTATAGGGGTTAACAAGAACTTGCAACTAGTAATCTGAATGCTACTTCTGCAAATCTGGTGCAATTCTGCTGAAGACGGTCTGAAATTAGCCCAGATTTGTACCAGAGGAATTTAGAGAATAGATGAGATGATTGAGCTGTAGACCTTTTCCCATGGTTTCTATTCCTAGTTGTCAGTGGAAAACATTGCTTTTCCTTGCCAAGTAAAGCCAGCTGTTTATACAGAGTAATGCAATGTTTGTGCTTTTTCTGCAAGCCTAATGTTTTGAATAAGGACCATAAATCCAAACTCCAATGTAAATGCAAATCTCTGAAATACACAGAGGAGTAAGAGATTCCAAGAAAAGAATGTTTTAATAGCAAAGCAAGACACATTCCTCCAAAGCCAAGAAACTATCTCTGCACTGGGTGAGTGATTCCACATATTTGGTAGTCTCAGTAAGTAATGCCATAACATGGTCCATTGCCTTCACTCTGCTGCAAAAGCTTCTCTCAGGGCTTCCAAGGGCAGGACCAGCCCCTTGCCTCTTGCTCCATCAGGGCAAGTGAATCCTTGAGGCTGCTGCACAGAGCAGAGGCACAGCAGGGCAGGTCCCTTGTGCCCTGCCAGTGCTTCTCTGCACCCATCAATCCAATAGGAACGAGGTGCAGTTATTGACTGTAACCGCTTTGTTGGTATTTTCTGGCCTCTGAACACCACCTCCAAAGAGAAGGCAAACAGAGGAGGAAGACACTGAACAGTGAAAAGGTACCATGCCATTCTGCATTCCTATGGCTCTCTAATAACTTCACAGAAAGAAAGAGCCTTACTCTGAATTCACAGCTGTGTGTGTAAAGAGCTTTGCCTCCAAGCTATGTTTCTCTTTCAGCCATTGAGAATGAATGGCTTTTTAAATCATACTTACATCTATTGGTGCTATTGCTGTTCACTACAAAAAGAACTGTGCAGAGTAACAACTATTATCTTCTGTGATAACCATCTTTGAAAGAAAATTATATCCCAGACTAGCACATTAGCAGCTCACCGTATTCTGGACTGCATGACTCGGAGATGGAACGGCACAGGAGTCACTTCCTCATCGCCAGCCGGCGCAGGCTGCAGATACAGCCTGCTACTGACTCACTCCACACCAATTCTCCCAGATAAGTGGCTGCATGCTTGGTCTGACTGGTTCACTGCCTGCTGGGAAAATCTCGTCAACAGGATGACGTAAATCTTAAATATCCTTATAAGAAAAGATACGCCACCGGCATATGCAAGGATTAATCAATTTAAAGTAAGCTAAAGCCAGGCTTCTTTCATGAAAAGAAGCATGCAAAGTGAAGGAGATGTTTATTATGGTCGAGGAACACATGGAGCTAATAGCACTGAACTCTTTTTAAGATTGCCCAATATTTCACTTCCTCCTTTTGGTTCTGTGTAATGTTGACAAACTTTAACACTTTCAGTTATCTTTAAAAATTTGATTTGCCTATCCCAGACTGGATATTTTCTAAAACTCTAAGCACAATGCTTTGACAGTGTCTGACAACAAGACTGATTAAAAGATATTGTTTCTGTCTAATGAAAGATTTTGCTAGCTATTTATTTATGATGCTCAGGTGTTCATATGATATGCTTTGTAGCAGGGACTTAAGAGCTGTTGCATTCCTATTTATATACTTTGTATATATGTCAATAAATTATGTCCTCTAGTTTGCCTTCTTATGGACTGATCTCTGTTCCTTTCACAAATGCTGGCTTTGACTACAGTAGACACATGCTATTTTCCCAGAAATTTTGAATCTGACTGTTTTTAGTAGTCCATTTGCAGGCCCAACAGGCTGCAGATGCCAGTGCTAATGCACTGTGGGCCATTTTTAAGGAAGCCAGGGCCCCTTAAAACCTGCCAGGGCCATCTTTTTCTTCTGCAGTGATTGCTTGCTGCAGGAAGCAGCAATTCTGTGCATGACATCAGTGGTATCACGACACTGCGGAAACAGCAAAACAACTAGTGCAGAAATCACCAGTGCCAGAGTCTGTACCTTGTCCTGCTGACTCCCTGCTCAGGAAGACATGCCTGGGCAGCCCATTTTTTCACCAGAAAAGCTTTATTTATCTTGTCAGTAGGTGCTCTATATCAATTGAATATCGGGTCACTGAAGAAGAGGTAAGGGGGCACTGAGGTTGATTTGAATTTGATTTATGACTCGTTATCGATTTCTCACTGACTAGCTAGCTCCTGCCAGTACCCATGACACTGAGAGGGAACAGATGGCAAAAGGAGGCTCAGCTGTTTAAATACTCCTCTACCAGCTTGCATAACTTTTTGTTCATGCAGGTGAGGACTGGTGAAAAGGAAGCATCTCTTTCTTCTCCTCCCTCCTTTTTTTGCCGCCTGTAGTCCATTTTGTTCTTATCTGCAATTGTTACCTATTCTCCCTTCCACTTTCTAATGTTTGTAAGTCATCAAGATCTAATGATGAGCCCTGGCAAATCAGGGAGGAATACAGGTCACATCCTTATAGACAGAAGGGAAAATTATCTACAAGAAAAGGCTCAGCAGAAAACAACTGGTGTTGTATGACTCCCTTGGCAACACACAGGAGTGGTTACATTAGGTGTTACACAAGTACAAGAGGTTTCTGGTTTTGATTAGTCTAATGCTGAATTTGGAAGAATTCCTGCAAACAGAGGTTAATGTTAACATAAATAAACAACTAAAAGGCTTAGTGTAACATTAAAGGTAGTCTCATAAACTCTTCAGCAAAATAAAATTTTAAGCCTGTTGCTGGTAACAATGATTGATTAAACTTAAGCATTTATATATACACAATCCTCATATGTACGACCATGTGATAGTCTTAAGGTACAGCTAATTGATACTAGTTATGAAAAGACCACACATATTTTTTACTCACACCCTCCAAAATCTTTCTTTCAGCCTAGCTACCAGAAAGTACCTCGTTATCTATTAACGGCCATGTTTTCACAATTTGCTCTTCCCTCCTGCATCTCAGTGTCAGATATATTTAATTTCTTCTTAGGCAATAATAATTCTTCTTTTTAAAAAAAATTTCCCATGAATAAATTACAATGTGTTTTCACCATTTGTTGTGGTAGCTATTGCAGCCATCTTGGCATAAGAACATCTCTGAGAAAACTGGAGAAGACAGTGATTTAACAAGAACAGAATGGGAAGAAAATAAAGGTTTGTATATTTTTTTAATCAATTTTTGTACACTTTGTCAGCTGGGTGACAAACTAAGGTACTGGGAATTTCACAGGATCAGTGCACCTAACTTTTGTCAGGATGGGAGCTATATCAGTCACTCTCTCTGAACTCTTTGGGGCAGAGGTAATGACTTCCAACCACAACTAAACCCAGACAAGTTGTGTGAGACCCTCCATGCAGAGTGAACTGAAAAAACCCACAGATTATAACTGAGTTCAAACCTAAATGTAGAACAGCTCTGTTTCTGCAAATGCACAATCAGTAGATGCAAATTGATGTAATCACCACTGATTTTAATTGTAGTACAGCAAACTCACTGCCCTCATTTGACTTTATTGGACCTCAATGAAAAAAGTACTAAGTCAAGATTTCTGGCTCCTAGTGGAGACAAAATGAAAAGAAGGGAGAGCTTTAGGTATTATATAGCAGCACTTAGCCAGCACAGGAGTAAATGTAATATGGAAAATTTGGAAAGGTCTCTAAAAAGTATGGGAGAGTGTATCCTAAAGAGTCTGTAAGTAACAGGGCAATAGCATACACCTAGAGTTCACTGTAGTTTCTTTGCTCAGCTTAATGGAAACTCTCTGTCAGTGTGATATTTTATCTAAGAATTTCATAAATGTTGCAGAAGAGTTTAGATTTTTCCAAACTCATCCATAAGTTTGGCAAGAAAATCTTGCCCGAACTGTGCCTCCCCGCANAAAAAGAAAAAGAAGAAAAAGAATTTTTCTTAGAGAGGCCTAGAACTAGAATTGAATAGACCTTTTTCAGTGTACAAAAATCAATCTCAGATGGCTGGAAAACACATCAAAGTGAAATGCAGAATAGAAAAATAACCATCTTATAAAAAACTGACCTTAATGTTTCCATGTATTTGACTTTGGTACATTCAAAGGTGTGTCATACTCTTAATGCTCATTTAGAAGTAAATGTTCAAAATTCCTGTTACAAAAGTCATCACTTGCTCTTGAAGACCATATCAAAGGTATTCAAATTATTTTTTTTATGTTATTATGTTTTGCAGTACATAAGCTGGGTGACCAACTGTATGCAAATATTCATTCTCCCTTTTTTTTCTGAAAGGGAATTTCCTAAAGATTGACTATATGTTTGACATCAAAATCTATCCCTCTTTTGTATACTGCTTGCTAATCTTGCATCCTGACACTATCACAGCTCCCAGACTATGAGATTCATCAATTAACTTTAACATTAGAAGCAGCAAATGAAGATGAATAGACAAAGTTAACATCATGCAATTACAATGCATTTCCTATATTGTACATATTTGTAGTACAAATTCCCTGCTGCATTGAGAATATCTGAACAGAAAATGGACTTTTTCCCATACAGACAACACTTGATAATGTTGTCATGCTCATCTGTGGCTTCAGCCGGAGGTGGTGTTTGCCTACACTGTTAAAAAGTTAATTTTTAGAAGGTGTACTATAATTACTTTGTTGAGGCTCCATGACATCTCATGGTCCATCACAAGCCACAGAGAAGCATTCCTGTATTAGCTGTGGTAAACATTGCAATAACTGCTGATCTCTTTGTTGACCTACGCCAGTTATTTCTCTTTTTCAACTTTATTGCCCTGATGGTAGACAGTGGCATTGCAAACACTGTCTGAATTAGGTGGAGTTACAATTCAGTTGGTGATTAACTAGAAATTCTGCAGTTCAAACTCAGGTCATTGTCATTCTGTCACTAACTATACCTGGACTGATTCAGTGTATCTAGGAATGATGTCCCATACTGTCAGTGATTCACCCATGAGAACATGAGTTGTTCATAAACATTAAGCTTTGAATTACTTGGTCTAAAAGTCACACTACCTCTGATTGTACCTCAATGTACCACATTATTTAATGCATAACTTGATGTCATGATGATTTAACTATATGTGCAAGCATGTGGCTGAAGAGTCCTTCTCTCTTTAAAATTCCAGATTATTAAGATTTTGTTTCTCTATTTTTTTCCAAGGCCTCCTTACTGTAATTCAATATATAAAAGGAAGTACATTAGATTTTACTCAAAGTTTCCCCAAAATTGTTACCAGTTTTGGTTAAGTTAGCTGCAAGATTTGGATCATATTTGCTTAAATGGAGTATTTTTCTACCTTCATCTGAAGTCTTACATCAATAAAATCTATTATGAACTTGTTTTTCTTTCTGTGTGGTTAGAAACACTGTGGACAGGTGGGTCTTGTTTGCTTTGGCCAGCATCAAGGTGTAAGGAAGAAATATTGATGTATGAAGAGCATGCTTTTCCAGCTCAGAGAGGAATGGGTCTCATTAAGATACCATCTGTAGTAGCTTTTGAGGTGGGGTCATTGACATGAATTACTTATAAATTAATTTGACTTTTCTACTCTGGCACACCTGTCCCAGAGTCAGTAAATATTGCTGCTGTTAAAGATAAATGCCATTTGTTGCATCAGGCATTCATTACCTCTCTGCTTCTCCATTCTGAATGTTTCTGTAATTTGCATAATTTGAAATTTCCCTTTATTACAAAACCTCACATTTCCTTAAACTGAACTTTGTGTAGTCACTTGTGACCACCAGTCACTGAGGTGAAGGTCTGGTTGGTTTTTGCAACCCCTTCAGAGAATCCTCTCCCAGAAGCAGGATTTGTGGTTCTTGGGCATTGAAATGATGGAGCTGTTCTGAGGCTGCTGCAACAGTCCATGCAACCTCATCCTCTGCTTGTCCAAATTCTTGCTTTGTCATCAGAAATGGAAAAGGGTTTAATAGTTCTTAATAGCAGTTCTTTGTATGGCATCCTTGGAACCCTCTCAGGAAGAGGAAGGTTGTGCAGCACTTGTCAAAAACTGCAGGTCTGCCGTTCTTCAAATTTGCTTTTAGTATAATTTTCAAAGAACCCTGGACTTCTGCACTGCTAATGGATGAGATATGAGAGTTCTTTTCTGATATCCTATATTTAACTAGCAATATTAATTGTATCCTAGCTGTGTCCAGCTCTGACAACCCAAGACAGTCAGCTCTGCATGTACCTCGAAAGTACCCAGAACTTCAGAAATGCCAGCAAACAATATGTGACAGATTTTTGTGTTCTGTTGTGAGGTACTAAACGAGGAACCTGCAAGCATAATGTAGAATCCCTGTCTGTTTTGAGTAACTGCTCCCCAGTGGTACTGTTCCCCCACTGAGTGCAAGCTCAGCTCTTTTATTCCCAGGATGAAAAAGCTCCCAGAAAGAGCCCCTAAAGCTGCATGCTGAGAAGCTGCAGCATGGGGAAAACCAGAAATCATGTGATTTCAACAATGTCTGGATAACATAGGTAGGTGTTTGTGGGGTGGGAAGCCACAGAGTGTTTCCTACATGCCACATTTAGCACAGCTTAGTGCTAACCTGGGTGCAGGCTGTAAGAATGGCAGCAGATGCAAAATGCTATGGGATAAGTGTAGAGACAGGGACCACTCCAAGGCATATTTGATGCAAACATAGCTCATTTGCTCCGTAACAAGATAGACAAAAATGAGGCCCAGGGCTGCCAAATTTGATCTATCATTGCTAGAAATTGAAAATAGGGCCCACTTCTCACTCTACCAGGTGAAATGTGTTTCAAGTGCTAAAAGATAGCTTATTTCATATATCTTAACAGTTTGAAGAAATTATCCATATATCCAGGAGAAGCTGTTGGAGTAATATGTTTATTTGGTAAGTTGGATGTTAAGTGCACTGGTCCCAACACCCATCTGCCATGGACAAAGAAGTGCAAGACCAGAGGGACTGCAGAACTGGATGTGCTTTATGACCTCAGCCAGACCCAACACCTGGGTGAGTTGTGGAGGACCACTTTCTCTCTCTAACATTGCACCTAAGATAATTTCAAATCTGTTTGTCTCTTTATTGTACAGTACCTTGGTCAGAATGGGTCCAAGGCTCATTGAGAGTTAAGTAGGCCCTGCTGATTGGGCTGTAAGGCTGAAAAATGCAGAAGCTTAATGATTATACAGTCTGAAAAACAGGAAGGGGCAAATGGGACAGAAAGGCTTTCTTGGAGAGAGTTTATTCTCCAATAAAATGACAAACTACGTCTCGTAGCTTTTGGTATCAGTCTTCTTTCCATTGTAATCCCAGCAATCTATATGATATCTTGCAGGAAACAAAATTTCTGATTAAAAGGTTCATGTGACAGACCATGCATACTAAGAAATAATTGCACTGGCTCAAGCACTGTTAAAAGGCATGCACAGCAGAGTGAATATATCCCTTTCTCCCAAATAAGCCCAACTGCCACAGCTGCTGAGCAGAAATGCAATATTGCAGAAAAAGGAATCATACAGGGTAACTGCTGTGGCTCAGGAGGAAATTCCCCTCACACTCTGGTCAGTGTGTAACTGCTAAGGAGATACTTTACAGGGAAATTCGCAGAGGATGTGGCAAGTCCTTCTCATAAACCCTTCCAAAAAGTGTCGCTGTTATGAGCGGTTTCGACGTGCCATGCTTGCTTTTCAAACGCCCATCACGTAGCACCTGGTGGAAAAGAGAAAGAATGGCACTAATAGGAAACTAACAGAGTAGCAATAGTGCATAGTACAGAAAGAATAGACCTTAGATGTTGAATATTTTGATGCAATGCCTTAAAAAACAGTCATGATTGTGCAAGAAAACAGAATTCTCTCTGGCTCTGCCATACCCTCACCATTATAACCTTCCCACACTTCCTTGGACCCAGAAGTCCTTAAACCTTCCTCCATCTTTGGAAAAAAAGATCATTTTCTCCACCTCATAAGAAGGTAAGAGTGAGAATAACAAAATTTTTAGGTTCTCTTTAGTTGCTCATACAAGGCAATGAAGGTTATATACACATGCAGGAATTATTTGAAACATTTTTTCGATTTGTAGACCTCAAAACAACTTTCAGAAGAAAATAGAGAATTTCAAGCTACTGGCCACATGTAGCTTTTCTTAGTTACTTTTTATGTATCAGTTTGAAATCACTGTTCACCAACTGTGACCACCTGTAACAACTTTTTTTTTTTGCCTCTTTGACAAAAGGTTAGCATGTATTTGTTAACAAAATGCAACCTATTGTTTTAAAATTAGAGCATGATCACATTTTTAGCAAAGCAATAAACTATTTAGTGTGCCTATTTTTACAGAAGTCTCATTCAAAAACAAGTATGAAGCGTGAATAAGGCTTTTAAATTTTCTACTTGGTAAAAAAATCACCCTTGTCTCCCCTAAAATTTTTCAGGTCTTTCTGACTGTCTTCCTTGTCTCTTGTAAGCTGTTAAATACTTTTTAAAATCAATTAAGATTTCATCTAGCCTATTGCATAAAACTAATATATGGTTTATGAATGAAAACATCTTTTGGCAAATATAAAAGATGAACCTCCAAATAAAAAAAAATAAACTCCACAAATGCCTCAGAAATCACTTTTAACATTCTTAACTGCGTAGAATCTCTGCTCTTACACATGATACTTCTAAGTAATTTTTTTTTGTTTGGATAATTTCTCAGAGTATTTTACTTCTTTTTCTCCTAAAATGCCTGTCATGAGAAAACTGTAGAAAATAGCCCCTTGGAAGCTGTGGTTTACTCATTTGCAACATGAAGTGGAAAGGAAGATTTGCTGAAGAAAGCACTGAAGAGATTTTCAGCTCCAGGATTGGCATGTTCTCATCACTAAGGATTGATTCAATCCACCTTTTTAAATCTGTCCCCTTGGGTTACAGCCTGCAGAACCAAAGAAAGCAGTTCTTGAATGAGACTTTGCTGTCAGATCAGTTTTCAGCACCACAGCATGAAAACCCTCACAACAAACAGCTCCAGGGTGTCCCATTACCTCAAACTCCCCAGGGGCCAGGTGCACCCCGCTGTACAACACTTCTGGGAAGACATAGCTGGTGCCAAACGTGCCACTGAGGGAGAACATCTCAAACTTGGTCTGAGCCATCTCCACGGGCTGCCCACACGTGCTCAAGTTTGTGCTGGGACACTTGAGCAGAGTGCAGATCTGTGGGGAGGAGGAGACAGAAAGGCAAAACACCATTAAGCTTGCAGCAGCCACGAGCTGGATTTGACAGCAAGAAAAGTTCCCAGGATGCAGTAACGGACAAATGTTTTTAGGTGGTTGGCACATGGCCACAGTCGCCTCTAAAAATGCAATTACCTGCCAATGATATTTTATGACAGAACCGTGAAGACCATCAAATGCACCCAGGACATAGACTTCATCTTCACTCTTTTTTGACATCTGGTAGAGCAGATGACAGCAAAGGTCTCCTTGGCAAACAGTGTAATTTCCATCCTTGTGCCTGAGTTCACTGAAAGTGAATATATCCTTCCGGACAGCTCCCGAGAATGTGTCGTTTTCTCCAGGAAATTCCTTGATGCTCGTGGCATACAAACTCCAGTTGATGGCAGGAGGGTAGGTGGGGGAAAGGCGGGGGTGTGCGCTCAGCTCAGCCAGCAGGAGCCGTCCCTCCTCGGTGGCACTGTCGTAGTGGTAGGTGGCAGGTCCTTCTGGTGTGAACAGCCCGCTGCCTGCCGAGGACACCACAGCCCTCTGTTAGCCAGCACCGCACAGAACGGCTTGGCACAGACACCAGTCACCCCCACACCACACTGGAAGTGTTCTCCAGTGGTACTCCTTTCATTCAATATGTTACCGAGAGTTTTGGAACAATTTTAAAGCACAGAACAGCTGAAATACCCATCCTAGTGTTAAAATTTAGGTTCATTTAAAAATAAAGCACAGCTCTCAGAGTGGCATATTTGACAAAGGAGGTAATCATGAGGGTAGTTAAGTTTCACTGAAGGAAATACAGGGCTGTGGCCTTAAGTCAGCTCACTCTATTTAGGGCAGGTAAAAATGTTCATTTGTAGTTTTCACTTTGCCTCAGGGGACAGTAAAAGATGCAGCTACAACATTTTCTCAGTTAAGAGAAAAAAAAAGACAGTAAATATATATTCAGAGCAAAGCAAAACATAATATCTCTAAGTCTTCAGCAGCCACACAAAAAAAAGAGAATGTTCTATTCAGTATACAAGAGGAATCCTCCTTTTTGGTTTTACACTACTAGGTTCTGATTAAAACGTATTTTTCTCCATTTAACTGTTGATTGAAGTTTAAACAGAAAATGCTGCCTCTAGATGAGAAACTGAAAATTTAAGTGAAACTTTATGCTATTTTTGAAATAAAATTCCACTTTTAAGTTATCAAAAGTTAATGTCATGGGCTTTCTATTTTTCCCTTTTACAGAACATTCAACATTTTCTGACCTGAAGTTGCTTGTTACATTCAGCACCAAATCACAAAGATGTTTTGCCCAATTAAAACACTGTTTTTCAGAGACTTCACTATATCTAAAACATTTCTGCCTGCTTCTGAATCTGGGAACAATTTCCTGTTCCTGAATGCAACTCACCTGTCATTTCTATGCTGGTGTTGTGAGTATTTGCTGAAAGTAAATTAACACCCATGCCCATAGCCCAGGCAGAGTGAAACTCAATTGCAGTCAAAAAGGGCAGGAAATTCATCCAAGCTGTTGGGAAGAGCACGGTGTCCACCTGCATCTTGCTCACCAGGACCACGGCAGGCTCATAGAAAAGGATGTCAAAGCAAGTGAAAATGCCAAACTTCCCAAAAGGAGTCTCAAAGGTGACAGCTTGTGGCTCTTTTGGATAATTAAACTGAGTTTCACTTCTAAACAGGTTGTACTGCAGGTAAAGAAAATGGCATATTAGAAGCTGAAAAGAAGGCAAAATTATGAACAGCTTTTGCATCTGAGATAGGTTTTAATGCAAAAATGGGAGCTGAGATACCTGAGCTGGCTGGCACAGCTGGTTTTTATCCATCCAGCTGATCCTGCCCCCCCAAAATTGGAGTGTCTGTGCCACATTTACCTCCTGAAAGCATTGCCCATCCAGTATTAGCTGCTGAACTCCAAGACCAAGAGCCAAGATGCCCCATGCAAAAGCACTGTCTAAGTTGGTTATGAATGTATCAAGGAAAAGCTAATGTTCACTGAACATGGAAAATTCTGTCACTATTTCTTTACCATTTACTGTCATAAATGTAGCCCTGAAGTGTTTGGCAGGTGGCATGCACTCTGCAGCTACAGTGCTCCTGGGAATAATTTGCCTGACTGGTCAAACAATTGCTTGGTTTTCCTTCTGGCCATCAGATCAGCAAATCATCCTGGATTGGTTGTCACTTAATAATAATTAAAAATTATTGTATAAACCATCAGGAATTGGTGCCAGAGAGCTGAATAATTTATTGATAATAAATCAGAGGTTGATGCTGAAGCCCCTCCTTACCTTGTGGTAACGAGCCACCAGTTTCCCCTGCGTGTCAAAGACAACATCCGTATTGTACTGGTAGCGACCGTCCTCGGGGCACTTGGGATCACTGGAGTCACACGGCTTCTTGTCCCCAATATTTGCAACCACATAGATGGAGTTATTTCTGGCCATGCAGCTGAGTCGTTCCTGCACTGGTGCTGGACCAAATCTATTGCATTTTTAGTGAAAGAAAAAAAAAATCTTTTAAAAGTTTAAGTTCCCATGTAGAAGAAATGCATTCAGAATTACTATTCCATTAACTGCACATCCCCAGATGCTGATAAAATAATAGATCAAGTCATAGTTTCTGCTCATTTTCTTCTCTCTTCAAAGCATCATTTTAAATTGCCAACCTCTTTTATCTTTAAAAAATGGTCTCCCTGTGCTCTTCTTTCCTGTACCCCCTGCAATGTTATTTTCTGTGTGGATAGATTTCCCAGCTAACATGCATACAAAGATGTAGAGAGCTTCACAAAGCAAAGACAGGAATAAATCAGTACAAAGACATACATTTTAAATAGCTCAAAAGCAAATTACCAAGCAGCTCTAAACCCTGATTGAGAAGACAATTTTAGCCTTTTCTAAGAATTGTTGTCTGTAAGCCTTTAGTAAAAAGCAGGCACAGCTTTAGAACTCAGGACTCATGAAATCTAGCTTCATAAGACCTCAGAAGAGAGCATAAAATTTAGCTTAGACATGAACTCAGTCTTTTTGGTGTCCCCAGCTGACACACATTGGGACCACCTCTGGAACAGAGCAGACTGTGCAAGGGGCTGGATTTCCAAAAGATATTTCTTTCAGTTCTAGATTAACATTTTGCGCAATTTGGTTCAAAAATCACTCAGCCACCTGAACTGAGGACTGAATCAGCTTGTCTGATCTATGCATCTAAGATGATAATAACTTACCTTCTATTTACAGAAGGTTTTCACTAGTGATCTGAATGGATAAAATTGTGCATGTTTTTGAAATAATTATTTTGCCTTAAAAGTCTTCATTTTCGTCCTCTTACAAGCAAAGCTGTCTCAATGCTTTTTACCTGACATATTCCCATTACCATTTAATTAACAACTCTCTTTGATGCATCTCATTTCTACAGTACTTGTGATTTCGATTAGATTAAAGAACTAGCAGCAGTTCTTATTCATTTAGTGTGAGCTGCTCAAGACTCCATGAGATAATAGGTTGAAATCAACGGAATCAGTGCAGAAGGGATCACCTTGAGGGGTCAGTGCAGGGAATCCAGTCCACCGCCGGATCAGGGATATCCTCCAGGTAGGGGTAGATGGATTCTCTTGTGAATTGCCAGCCATAGATGGCATCTTCAGGAGTCACAATGATGTGGGCACCCTGTCACAACAGGCTCCGTTTAAAGGTCACCCGTCAACAGACAGCCACGAGGGTCAGCAGGTACAGAAAACACCGATGGACAACCCTCACAGTACCCCTCCTACCTGCTGGGCAGCTTCCTTGATGGCCCCTTCCAAGACATCCATGTTTTTGTTCATCAGGGCCAAAGCATGGCTGGGAGAGACGGGCTCACTGGTGGGCTCTGGCAGGACCACGGCGTGCTCGTAGACGGCGGCGATGAAGGTGTCGGAGGCAAGGGCCGGAAGGGCGCTGAGTGCAAACACCACAGCGGGCAGCAGAGCCTGGGGAGGGAGCATGGCTGCAGCCTCCCAGCTCCTGCATCAGCATGGGGAATATAAACCAGACAGGAAGAGGAGGAGAAAAGATTAATAAATCTGCTTTGGAAATAATCTTCTGCAGAGTAATCTGAGAGGATACAGTATATTTCTGCCAAAAAGTCAAAGAAGCTTTTCTAGGAATTTGATCTTGTTTACAATACGAAATGTTTTAAATAAAAGTAGAACAAAAGGCTAAGAGAGCTTGTCAGAGGCCATGTTTTTCTACAAGGGGTCCATTGGAAAGAGCACTTACATATTTAATTTGCACATCCCTCTCCAGGCTTTTAAAGCCATCTTGAGGCAAGCACAGATTCCCCTGCTAGGATACATTGCTCCAAATCACCTTACTGCACATGGCTGCCATCAGTGAAAACTTCAGCCAGTGCTGAAGACAGACCACCTGTGTGGGGTACAGCCCTCTTGCTTCAGAGTGCAGATAATTCAGCAGTGTTTGTGAGATGTGGTCCCACCATACCATACCTCCTGCTTTTCGCCAGTGGCTTGTTATAGGTCAAGTGGTGCCTGAGAGTGTCCTCCCCACTGGGCTCACACTGCAATATAAAGTATCTCTTGAATTGTCCTGACCTCTCTGCCTAGAACTAACAGACTTGCTTGTTTGGTGAGAAAGAATGCAACAACACAATATTTTTTTATGATGGTCCTATCAAAAGGAAGTTTTTGTACAATAAGCAACTTGAAATTACTCATGGAAAGCAGTGTTTTTTTCTTGAGGGAAAAAAAGTTTTTAGCATAGTACTTTGTAAATAGGATATTACTACTATAGTTTCAGATGATCCCTAGCAAAACCTTAGTTAGGACCTGTGGTATAACAGTGAAGGTAAGGAACATAACCTGACTCGTCATTTACCACTTAGCAAGAAATCAAAAAACCCCTTCTACCTCCCTATGAAATCTTCCTCTTCACTACGTAGTGTCACACAAAAGAATGATTCTTCTCCTTCAGCACCAAGGCCTCCTCAGAAGAAACCAACACTTCATCAAGTATATGATTCTAAAATGTTATTTTGCTCACAGCTGGCTGCAACATCTGTATTCAGGGCACAGGCCTCCAGAGAAGACAGCACCAAAAGCACAGCAGAGGCACAAGTTTTAGGAAGCCCCATGTCTGGAGCCTAGAAGTCACCCAAGAGGAGTCTGCAGGCAGGTAAAGGTGGGGGACTTTAAAAAAAGGAAGTCTTGCACAAACCCTGGGAATTCCCCAGGGTGGCTAAAAGCTGACACCCATGTAATCACCCTGTCCGGAAAGACTCAGTATCAAAGCAAGGCAGCTGCCAGCATTGAGCAATTCTGCCTCACAGCAACAGCAGGGAAGTCACTGAGAAGTCACCACTTTGCTGCAGCTGAAGAAACATGTTGCTTACCAGATATACAAAAAAATCCAGCATAATATTGCTGTAGTAACACAGTTCAAGGCAAGCCTGGGTCTTAGAAGGAAAACAATCATGGGAAATCTCAGCAGTGACCAGCAGGGACACATTCCTGCCCAAATTCAAGGGTGTGAGGGGCAGGCATGGCTAGGGGAGGCAAGTGGCCAGGCCCCAGCACGGGTAATACCTGTGCCACCCCAGCTCAGCACGGCACTGCTCAGAGTTGCAGGGACTATGGGGTCTGCTGTATATCCTGGGAGGGAGCTGCCAGGAAGGCTGGTTGTCTAAGCAAAACCATCAGCACAGCCACTACTCAGTAACCAAACTCTGAAGATATCTGGTCCACAAAGGTCTCTGTAGGAAGACTGTCATGAATAGGAGACACAATTTCTAGATTTTGCCTGCTGCAATGTACTTTCTTATATCCATCACTCCAGCAGAAATCTTGAAGCTAAAGCTGCACGTGCACAAAAATCTGTATCTGTATCTGTATCTTGTATCTGGCACCCAAGTTTCTTACCTTCTTTGTTCTGACTCAGCAGTCAGGTAACGAAAGGGTTTTTTCTGCACTGCCCTCGAAGAAGTGTTTATTGTTATCGGTGGTTACACACAGCCTTGTCTTTATACAGAGTGAGTTGGTATGTGGATAGTGGGTGGACTTGCATAGGATTACTTTCTGAATGCTTGACTCACTTCTTACAACAACACATTTCACAATGGTAAGTGTTACGCAATGTCTGTAGCAAAAAAGAATTCAGTGTTATTATGGCTTTTGCCAGTCTTCTGTAGGAAAATACTCAACATACAAATATACCTTAACCAAACCACAACGGCATTCAACCAAATCCTGGATTCAAGATACTCACCACATTCAGGGTTGGGATCCTACACTACCTGCAACACATTCCATTATCCAGAGGACAGGCATCGGCAGTGAACAGAGCTGAAGAAGCCACCTCTCATCTTTGAGACTGGCCACACACTCTTGCTGAATCCTTTCTGCAAGATGAGACTTCTTTTGTGCCATAACTTCCCTTAAATCCAGATCCTTTCACTGGGAGAGAGTTGTGGTATCACCCCCCAGGTTCCTTGGGGACACGTACAGTTTCTGCACTGATGGTAGCCATGGGAAGAGAACTACACTGGACTGTCCCTTGCTGGACTGAGATCAGTCTGTGTTCACACAGTACTGAATCAAAACAGTGAATAAGATCTTAAGACAGTGTGACTTTAGCAGCAATAATGTTGTGCTTCCATGAGTCAGAGCACATTGTCTGGGTTTTTGATAAACATGTCATTATGTGAGACATGTCACTGTTATGTCACGTGTGAGCATCTATTCACATTTGGAAACAAAAAAAGGTCATATGGCGCACAGCAGCAGTAATCAGTGGTGGAGTATGGAGAGTATTCGCACTCCCAGTGTCTCACCAGCTCCAGAACAGAAGTAAATGGGATTGAGGACTTTGAGAACATCATGGTAAAAATCTCTGATGAGTAAAAAAATGGCTAGACGACACTAAGTTAAGTGAAAGTGTTGTGCCTGAGGGCAGGATGGGTCTACAGAGAGACCTGGACAGACTCGACCACTGGACTAAGGACAATTTCAGGAGGTTCAAGACAGTGAAGTGCGAGGTCCTGTACTTAGGTCACAGCAACCCCAGACAGTGCTGGGGGAGGAGTGGCTCGAGAGCTGTTTGGCAGACATGGACATGGCTGACAGCTGGCTCAGTGTGCCCAGGTGTCCAAGGAGGTCAATGGCATCTGGGCCTGTATCAAGAACAGTGTGGCCAGCAGGACTAGGGAAGTGATCATCCACTGTACTCAGCACTGGTAAGGCTGCACCTTGAGTGCTGTGTTCTGTCCTGGAACTCTCACTTTAAGAGCATTGAGGTGCTGGAACCTGTCCCGAGAAGGGCAACAAGGCTCCTGAAAGGTCTAGAAAGCAGGGAACAGCTGAGGGAGCTGGATTTGTTTAGTCTGGAGAAGCGGAAGCTCACTGGAGACCTCATCACTCTCTACAACTCCCTGAAAGGAGTTTACAGTGAGGTGAAGGCTGGTCTCTCCTGCTGTGCCTGCAGTGAGAGGACCAGAGGTAATGGCTTTAAACTGAGACACAGGAGATTCAGATTAGATATTAGAATTTTTTTTTCACTGTTCAGGTAGTCAGGTTTTAGAATAGGTTGTGCAGGGAGGTGGTGGAGCCTCAGAGATGTTTAAGAGGGGTCTGGATCTGGCACTGTGTGATATTTTAGGGGTTTAGGGGTTACAGTGGCAATGCCAAGTTCACAGCTGGACTGGATGATCTCAGAGGTCTCTTCCAACCCTGGAGATTCTGTGATTCTGTGGTGAGGCCAACAATGGTAGCAGCATGGGGAAAAGGAAGGAGAAATTACACAAACAGAGGTCTCTGAGTACTCTCAAGGACACAGCCATGGAACGTGCACATCTTTATATACACTGATGTGCTGAAAGAAAGTCACTAAAGTCCTGCAGCATCAACAAAACACAGGTCACTGGGGAGAAGAGAAAGCAAAATGTGAACAGTGCCATCTCACCAGGACCAGCTGGTCTGAAATAGAATTTTAAATCCCCAAATTCCTATAGCAAATTCATCTGCTGGGTAGCACCACCCAGCATTAACAAGAAGGAGAAAAAGGCGGGGCTTATTTCACGTCCATTAGTGTTACGTGACTAGAAAGAAACAGAGAAGATGGGACAGAGGAGCTGCTATGAGATGCCAGGTCACTCAGTGACTTGTTGACTGGTTGCAGTAAAAATTCCATCACTGAATAGCATCCAGTGCAGTCAGGAGGTGTCATCAAGCTGTTTTTCAGAACTGACAACCAGAATAATTTGAGGTTTCAATTCAAAGTTTTGTTTCAAGAGAGGTTTCATATGAATAATGATTCAAATAATGCTCTGGCCACAAAGTGGTGGCATATTTTGTTTCAGGAGGGGCTCTTTGACTGGAGTCCTCATTCAGCTTCCATGATGCACAGTGTTGCCATTTCCTACATGATATGCACCAATAGCATAAAGATATAAAACTAAAGCAGCACAAATTGGGAAAAAAGAAAAAGGTCTAATTGTGGTAAAAGAGCAGACTGCCATATATTAGCACAAGCCATATTCCAGAGACAAGAAAATATTGAGCATGTCTATAGACCTGCCACAAATCACATCTTTAACTGTTTTATTTACTGGTCCCATAATAATCTGCAATGAAAAAATATTGAATTCTATTTTAATAGGATTGTATACTTGGACTACAATTCGGGCTTTCTGAGGGTTAGAAAAATTAAAATCCAGCAAATGGAGAAAAACAACTGCTGCTCTGAATTAATAAAATATGAGTAATCTTATGGCATAGATTTTTCTCAGTAAATAGTAGTAACAAGGTAATATGGCTGAATTATTACTAAACCAAACACACGGATGAGATTTTGCAACTGGAAATGAGCAACACAATTGGGATTCTTGTTGTAGATGATACTGTATCTCATTTGGACATCAGAATAACAGTGTAGGGCTTCAGTTATGGAAATAATATGGGGGAGGTATGTTGATTGTGGGTCTTGTTTCAGATGATCCCTTTTATACCACCATCCAAAAAACATCACAGTAATGACTGGTTTCGTTGGTTTTTTCTTACGTATCAAACATCCATCATTCAGGACCTGATTGAAAAACATGAAACAAGGAGGTTAATAGAGGAGTACCCATATGAAAACACTAAGAGCTCATAAAAGTCTGACGAAACAGGAAGAAGGTACATCCCACCATATCTCTCACTGAAACTAGTCATTTTATTAAAATGTATTTAATAGATCTGATTAATCACTATGAGCAGGTTCACTTTGGCTGCTTTGAGAGTTTATTCAACAGCTATCCTGCAGAGGACCTAGCAGGACACAGCTCAAAGGTGTCTTAAAAACTCCTTTATTCTAGTATTTTCATATTCCTCAATTCCTGTGCTATGTGTCTGTACATGCAGCTTGCTTCTGTATTTCTTTAGACCAAAGAAATTGCATTAGCAGCTCACTGTACTTAGATGTCATGCACCCAACATGCCAGCAACACAACTGTCTCTTCAGTTCATCCCAAGATCTCTCGCAGTCACTCCTGTTTAGTTGGCCATTACTTTCCAGCAGCCTTCCACCAGAAAATATGAATCTGGACAGAATTAGTCCTCTGAAGTAAGGCATATAAGTACCTCATTGCCTGGCTCTCACTAGCCTGAAGCAAAAGAGCAGGCTATTTCACCTGCTCCTCGGCACACCTTTCTGTCCCCAGAAACCTGCTGTGTATTGAGACACCTTCACTTTGCATCTTCAACTCACCTCTTGCGATGACATTTTCCAGTTTTTGACTTGCTAGTATTTGCAGTATTCGCATTGGAAAAAGGCTGTCTGAGCAGTGGGAAGCAGAATGGGCAGCCTGCTTTCAGCTACAGCAGACTGTCCCTGTGCAGCTGCTTCAGAGAAGACAGAGCAGCAGATGAAGGCAGATAGCACAGAGTTCTCTCAGACAGTAGTGCTGACAGAGGGTTTCAATCTTTAGGAACTTGGATTTTTATCTGGTGATGCTCACCCCTAAGTACTCCTCTACACATATTACTAGATCCAGCATGCTCATTCAGTAGCCTTAACAACAAGCCTTTTCAAGGCTGCAGCAGAGATTTCAGTAATACTTGAACGAATGGAGCTTTGAAGCCTTCCTCCCTCTCTGCCTTGCTCTTCTGACCACATGAAATCTCGGTTGAGTCACATTAAGCACCATCAGACGTGGATGTGAAGGAGCGAGTAGCAGAGGCTCCCTTGTTTAGCAATAGTGAGGACAGCAGCCACAAAGGGGACTGTCCTGCCAGGGCTGAACAGAAATATTTACAAACGCAGTGCCAGGGGAATGCCCCGCAGAATTCAGGTCTCACTGCCGGGACAAGGGCCACTGGAGTTACCGCTGTTTGCCTCTGCACCAGCAGGCACCGCTCCCTATTTCCTGCGGAGATGGGAGCTCGCCCAGGAGCAAGGAACCGACACCAGGTAGACAAACAAATCCACGGAATAAACAGAAGAAAACTGCAGGGATCCAAGCTATAGGCGGCAGTGGACAATGTAAAGAGAAACTAATCCAGAGGTCCGCCTACTCTCCACACCTCTCTCCTCCCAATCCACTCTTCCCACCCCTGTACTGCCCCCGCCCCCATCTCTGCTACTGCCCCATGCTGGGGGCTACCCGGGGACTTACTTTGTGAAGCAGGATGCAATTCGGAGCTAAATCAGCTTAGCTGTAGAGGGAGTCTGTGGTCAGAGTGTGGGGCGGCTTCTTCCCGTGCTCTTCGCGAGCGTGAGGAAGAGAGCTGCGCATTCCAAGGGTTAGGATTGCCTGGAGAGGCGGTGTGAGAGGTCACTCCGGCAGCCGCGCAATCACTGCCGAGCACCGAGCACAGGCGAGCCGGGGTCAGCGAGTCAGGAGGCGCTCACTGCTGGCAACAGCACATAGTTATCTTACTGATGCCGTAACAGGACACCTTTTTCCCTAGGGCGCAGATAGAAATTTAAAGATGCAGTGCTTTTCCTTCCCCACGAGTAGACTGTTTCCCATTACTCCTACTGCATGAATTGTAGCGGGATTCAGTTTGCTCCTTTCACAGACTACAATCTTATTTTTAAAACATTCCATTGTAAAAAAGCACTAATGTGTTTTTCCTCCTATGAGTCTATATTTTTTAATGATGTTGGTCAGATTAAATGTAAACAATGTTTGTGCTTCAAAACATGCCTGCAGAACAAACAACAGAATCAGGCACATATAGAACTCTTAGCTGGGAAACACAAAATAATCCGGTCCACTTGCCTAAGAAATACAGCCTGCAGGGCCCACACCTGCACATATGCCAGCGTTGTCCCACCTGCTCCAGCTGTTCACTCCCCTTTCCCAACACCTGCCGGCACAGTCCCGACCCTCCCTCACACTGGAGAAGCAACCATTCCATGAGAAGACAGACATGCTCCTGAGAAATTGCTTGTTTTGAGCATCTGTGTTATAAAGTGTTAATAGCAATTCTGTGCTAGGGAGATTTTCCACATCCTAAAAATGTGGCCGGGAAGATTAAAGTCGACTCCTCCCTCATGAAGTATTGTGGCATGATAACACATTGCTGTGTGCTGAGATGAATAAATGTTTTTTCAAGGCACATGGTTTTGAGGGTTGTTTTCTTTTTCAAAGGAAATTAGAATCTTCAAAAGTTCTGGTACTCTCTTGTTTACAAAAGAGTGTGTTCAGAAATGGGCTGGGAACAGTGTTATGGGTATGGCTGCTAATACCCTACCAAAAATTTCAAGTCATTAAAAACTGCTTTTTATTCAGACACAATCCATTGAATCCTACACCACTGAAATTAGAGGAATTTATTTTCTGTTGTTCCCAGTGTTAAGGCCAAGCCTATGCCAACCAAAGCCACATATACAAACACATACACACCAGCCCCACAGAGTATTGATTTTTTTGTGCAAAATCAAGTCAGCAAATCCAAGTGCAGTGATTATGCTGTTAGATGAGGCAATTTGAGAAACAGAATGCCATTTTAATTATCAATGTTAGTATTAATTACCATTATTTGGGATTAATTAGAATCACAGAAACAAGCAGATGAGAGCTTGAAGGATCTGCAGTGAAATCATGGTGAAGCTTGATCTGTGTGTGGTGGGTCCTTCTCATACCACCTCCCAAAGAGTGTTACACTCAAAACTGGCTTTGATGTAGTATTCCGATTTATCAGACGTCCATCAGTTAGCACCTGGTTATGAAAAAGTAAAATAAACAGGAGCATCATCAAAGCATTGCTATTGTATGGCAAGCACAAAATAATATTTTCAGTAATGCTGATCTAGTTGAGAGAGCTCCAGTCTCAACTGGAGTTTGCAGGAAGTCTGATAAGAACTACATTTCTGTCTTGAGAGAGATCTTGTTCTAGAGGATTTGGGGGAACAGGGCAGAGGAGAATTGGCAAGGTGGACTTACGGTGTGAATACAACCAGGAAAATCAGGCAGAAATGAAGCTGCCTTGAACTCACGGCAGAGGACAGAGGACACTGATAACAATGAAGTTGCTCTTGTAGTGGCTTTTTGACCACTGATGTCTGACAAATCACAAGGGTGTCCCATTACCTCGAACTCCCCAGGGGCCAGATGCACCCCGCTGTACAACACTTCTGGGAAGACGTAGCTGGTGCCAAACGTGCCACTGAGGGAGAACATCTCAAACTTGGTCTGAGCCATCTCCACGGGCTGCCCACACGTGCTTAAGTTTGTGCTGGGACACTTGAGCAGAGTGCAGATCTGCGGGGAGGAGATAACAATGTATTTAGCAAGACAGTAACACTGCTAGGAAAGCCTTGTGTCATCAATGTGTGTCAGAGCAGGTGACAGTCACAGGATCTTTTTCATAATCCTTGGGTGACTCCTTTTCAGTTATAGCTTATTTTTTTACCCCTTGGTCTGATTGGGAACATACCAGACCTGCATTTCCTTAGTCTTATAATTTTACAAAGATTGTCTCTGATGTAAGTGCAGCCAGAGCACCTTATTTCATCTCTGAAGCTTGATCCTGTCTCTTTCAATAATTCTTTCAATCTCCAATTGTCTTGTTTGAAGGTTTCTTTCCCATATGTCTTAGTAAGATGAGTTTGTGATTGGAAATTTTAGGCAAATGAAACAAAATCCTCCACATAGGTGCAGTGTACAAGTCCACATCAAGGTCCTCTTACTGTTAACTGCACGTGTTGCTAATGGTACTTCATTAGATGGCTGGTAGTCCATAGGAAGTCTGAATTTCATGTTCCCTGTCCAAATCCTAGTTAATATAGGCCAAGGAGATAAAGTTAGCATCTTATGTTTCAGTTTTGTGTTAGTAGCTGCAGCACATAGAGGAAAGTAGGATTCACAATGTTGTTTCCTTTTTGTCATGAGAGTTAACTATCCAGCTGATAAATATTTATAGTCTTCATGAGGAAATATGAAATAGGGCTAGCACTCCTCTGATTCAGGATGAATTTGAAGAATGTTGCCTGTTTTTGCTGATAGGTGATGGAGTTTTTCTACATGTCTGGTATTGGGGGATAGAAGCATTTTTGCAAAAGAATCAGAAGTATTATTCCTCAGCAAATATGGTTTTGTTGAAATGAAAATAAGCAGAGAAATAAGGAATATGTTCTGAAGAAGTGAAAAAATACTGACAGAAAAAAGAAGAGTAGAAATTCCTGTATTCTCTAGAACTTTCAATACTGGCAGAGATTATCTGGCAACTTCCACAACCACAGAAATAAATTTTGCATCCAAGCTCACCAAGAACTGAATTTATTCAGTCTTGTACCAGAGTCCATACCAGCTGGTACAAAAAGGCCATGCTGACAGAAGTAACCAAAAAAAGTATAATCTGCTGACACAATAACTTAATTATGAAGGCAAAGGATATGTTCAAATATGGCTTTAAGCAAATTCAACCAGGATGTAACTCACTGTCTTCCCAAATATTTGATATAAAGAGAGGAAGAGAGGATATTTCCACTAAAAGTCATAAGCCATATGAGTAAGCTTCATTGCTATGATTAGGATAATGACAAAAAATTAACATCTCTGTGACCCAAACTTATCAGAGCAACCCATAAAGATAGCTATGATCAACTGATTTTTAACAGCAGCTCTTTGATGAAACTACAGTGAGACCACATGTGGAGTACTGTGCCCAGGCTCCTCAGTACAAGAAAGAAAAGCCCCTACTGCAGAGTGTCAAGCAAGGCCACAAAGATGATGAGGAGTCTGGAGCATGTCTCTTATGAGGAGAGACTGCAGGAGCTGGGCCTGTTAAGTCTGGAGAAGACTGATACAAATATCTTAAAGGAGTGTGCCAAGAAGATGGTGCCAGACTCTTTTCAGTGGTGCTTAGCGACAGGATGAGGAGCAATGGCCATAAAAACACAAGAAGCTTCACCTCAACATGAGGAAGAACATTTTTACATTTAGGGTGGCAGAGCATCAGAACAGGCTCCCTAGGGAGGTCTTGGATTCTCCCTCTCCAAAGACACCCAAAACCCATCCAGATGCATTTCTGTGTAATCTGTGCTAGGTGACCTTGCCTTGGCAGGGGAATTGAACTATGTGATCTTCAGATGTTCTAAGTGTTTCAACCCTAACTATTGTGTGATTCTGTGATAAGAGAAGAGATTCAGAATGCTTACTGCAGATATTCACAGAAGAGAACCTAACTTTAGTCAATATTGCACACCCCCCAGAATAGTCAGTGCACTCTGAGCATTTACAAGAGGTTTAGAGACCTCTCTACTGCATTTGTTGGATTTGAAGGCAAACAGGCTTGGAAATTTTAGTAACTCCTTTCCATTACTAACTAACAGGGCACTAGGACTCCAGCATAGAAGAGTCATTGTCTTCTCTTTTTCCACCACAGAGCTGAAGGTTTCTCCCTGTAAATAAGCTTCCTAAAGTAAGTAACTGTCTCCAAAGAATTACCTGCAGATAGTACTGTCCTTCAGTAACATGAAGGCCATCAAAAACACCCAGCACATAAACTTCGTCATCTCTTTTCTCTGCCATCTTGTATCTCAAGTGACAGCAGAGGTCTTTTTGGCAGACAGTGAGATTCCCCTCAGGCTTAGTGAGCTCCATGAAAGTAAAGGGGTCGTCAAAGATGACTCCTGTGAATTCATGGTCATTCTGTGAGAAGTTTTCAACACTCAAAGCATATGAGTTCCAGCTGACAGCAGGCGGGGAGGCAGGAGAAAGACGAGGGTGTGCATCTAGTTCAGCAATGAGCAGGCGACCATCTTCAGTTTCCATGTTGTAGAAGTACGTTTTGGCTCCAGCTGGTGCATAAATGCCACTGCCTGAGAAGAGCACAATAGTCAGTCCAAGAAGAATTTTAAAAATCACATTGTCTGTCTAAGTGTCTCTACTGATAGCTTATCCACTATTCCACACAGATTACAGTAATTTTAGTCTCATCAAAGGTGACCATTAGCAACTCAGTACACAGAACTCAGGCTTTGGCAAAGAATAACATTTATTCTCTTAGCTGAGGTCTGCTCAGTGTAGCCAAAGGCAGAGGATGTTTGGGTTTTTATATTATGTTATGATTATATTTATGGCCTCCTCGGTTCTTGTTTCTCCTGTAAGCAATAGAGTTGATAATTCCTTTTTTCTCAGCTGATTGATGTGAAAGGACCAGCTACGGATAGAGATGATCCAAAACACAACACAGGCAAGTATCACAGGCCTGTCCTGGTGAACAGGAGAGACCAATTGTCCAGCCCCCTTTACACCGGCTGAGAACTCCTCCCCTCATGGGTGAGTCATATCTGACCAGTACCAAGCAACAGAGGGAAATCAAAGTTCTGTCAAACTGCTCACCGCAGAAGCCCGTCAGGCATTTCAAATGAAAAGTCCCAAAACAATATGGTGGTTGCACAGCTCAGTGAAGATACTTGTCTAACTGAAATATAGTATTCTGTAAGCTGAGCTCTAAAAAAATCAATGCTACATTCTAAAATGAAGATGTGGCCTTCTTAGTAGTGTTACTACAAGAGTTTTAAATTATTTTCTTTAACATAAAAATAAGTCTCTCATTTGACAGAATAAATGTAGCCACATATATGGTTTACAAGTATATTTACAGTTTGACATTCAATCATTAACTTAGAAGTGGAGAGGAAAAGAGCCTTAAAAACCTCAAAAATTTCTATTCATGTATAAGGGCAGTAAACTACTACTTATTTAGAGCCACTAAAAGAAAAGATAATCCTAAGAATCTAGGGCAAAGGAAACACTACAGGTTTTGGTGTGTCTTGTATGAAACCAATAGGAACAGGATATATCAGCTTTAAAATTTGTTGACTAGACTCGTCACCTTCCACATAAATACATTATATTCCTCTGCAAAATCACTCTGTAGAACAGGGAATAAGGGATTTGTGGTTATAAAGGTTTTTATAGAGTGATAATTAACTTACCTGTCATTTCTATGCTGGTGTTGTGAGTATTGGCAGCTAAGACATTGACACGCATGCCCATAGCCCAGGCAGAGTGAAACTCAATTGCAGTCAAAAAGGGCAGGAAATTCATCCAAGCTGTTGGGAAGAGCACGGTGTCCACCTGCATCTTGCTCACCAGGACCACGGCAGGCTCATAGAAAAGGATGTCAAAGCAAGTGAAAATGCCAAACTTCCCAAAAGGAGTCTCAAAGGTGACAGCTTGTGGCTCTTTTGGATAATTAAACTGACCTTCTACTACAAAGAGATTATACTGTAGGGGAAGGAAAACAGAGAAACCAGTTAGAGGCACTTGCTAACCATATGTCTTGGAGTCATTCCCTAAATTTGTTCAGAATGACTAGAGAAAATTTTTGACCTGTGTTGGAAGCCCTCACAGGTAGGAAATCAGGCTAAAATTGTATGATCATCGTACCCAAATATGGAACACATATTAGATATTGTCCTAGCATCTAGATAGGAAAGCAGCCAACTGCCTTCAGGTCTGTTGGTGTCATCTGCATAAGAGTAATCTCTCCACTCCCCCCACGTCGTTTATACTTCTGGTGACCCAAATGCAACCAGAAGAGGAATAGTAGTGTAAGAGAGGCATGGGGGATGTGGTGCCAAGAGATAAAATTGGTGACCTTGGTGTGGAGATGCCCAGAAGCACTGGAAATACAGAGCACCAGCATGAAGCACAAGACAATATTTGGGAGACTGCAGAGTAAAACAAAGGCTGTGCTGATAGGGGAAAAGCAGATGAAATCAGCCAACAGAAAAAACTGAATTTTGTGCCATTCTCAGCTTTCCAACATTTTCCTTCTTCCTTCACATACATATTTATTAAGAGTCCTTTATTAATGTCCAGGTGGTCTGAAAGTAAATATGGACACCAAACCAGACAAAAAGTTCAAGTTTCCTTATCTTGTAATTCAGCACCTGGGCCATGGCAGGCTGGGGGACAGACTTGCACTATCAGTGTTTCACTCACCCAGATTGCTCACAAATAAGCATCTTGCTATTGTGTCTAAACAACCAGATGAAATACTGGGCCCAAAGTGCATTAAACTGACTTCTACCTACATTGGCATTATATCTGGCACACAATCCATGAACAGCTTTGAACATGCAGGTAGGCACATAACACTGAAAGAGGAACTTCCATTGGGTGCAAAAGTTTCAATATCCTTATCTCGTTTTACACCCATCTTAGGTCCATTGTTTCGTCCAAATAATTCCCATTGTGCAAAAACTATGCCAAAACAGCATCAGAAAAGAAAGGTTCTGCCTCTCTGAAATCAGACTGTTCATCTACGATGAAATAGAGATGAACATTGAAATCCTGGAACATGAAGGGGTAGTCTGGTAAAAAGCTGGCATTGAAAACTGAAGCTGCTCAAGCAGCAGAATTTACAGAGTTAATGAACTGAGGAAGTCAGCTAAAAACATATGCCACTAAATTGCACCAAATCAATCATTTTTCATTCCAGTCTGTTTTGAGAAACATGGCAACAAAAGCAAATTTGGCATCCATGCTTCACAGCACGAGAGATATTCTTTCAAATTATAAAGAAAAGCAAAACTCTGCCAGTGGACTATGATTGGCATCTAATTCTCTTCCCAAATTGAGACAATTTGGAAGTAGGGGAAAATTAGTTCCTGTCTCTCCAAGGCCACTTTACCTTGTGGTAACGAGCCACCAGTTTCCCCTGCGTGTCAAAGACAACATCCGTATTGTACTGGTAGCGACCGTCCTCGGGGCACTTGGGATCACTGGAGTCACACGGCTTCTTGTCCCCAATATTTGCAACCACATAGATGGAGTTATTTCTGGCCATGCAGCTGAGTCGTTCCTGCACTGGTGCTGGACCAAATCTAATGTATTTTAGGGAAGGAGGAAAAGAAAAAAACAAAAACAAAAAAACCCCTGTGCTTTCACCAGTGCCCATTTCTGGAGTGCTTGAGGTCCCACCAGCAGCATCTCCAACCCTGCAGCCATGGCAGGGTAGGCAGATACACAGAGCTGCTGCAGTGCTTCCTCAGATTGCTTCCTGCACCTTGGGGTAGGCTGGAGACCTCCCATCAGCCTCTGCAGGGACATGCCTGCCAGTCCCCTTCAGCACCTGGAACATGCTCTGTAGTAAACAGATAATTCTCAGGCTGGGAGAGGGCAGAAGACCAATCTCTGGGCAGACACTAGCTTGGTGTCATACAAGCAAATATTTTAGCATCAGTCATACTGGCACTTGAGGACTGCAGCTCAGCCCTTAACATGCTATGCAGGTCAAGGCAATTCAGCAATTCATTTCCTGCCAAGGACAGGAGCACAAAAACCTGTAACCATGGCATGAAGAGCAGTGGGCTATTAATTTTGAGATCTGATAGGGTGCATGTGCCAGAAACTGGCAGCAACTCTAAAGCACCCATAACAGGCCACAAAGTGAGCAGGCATCCCCCTTTGTAGTGTGGCAATGCCTATGGCTTTGCAAGGTGTGCGTGAGCCACACAAGGAGGACCTGCATGCAGGGTGTGCATACAGCACCAGGAATCAGGCATGCCAGACACTGATGGCAAGTGTTATATTCCCAAAAGCCACTAGTGAAAGCCCTGATTTGGAACAGTGAGGAGGCACTCAGGTCACCTCTGCTAAACCTGTGTGATGCACTAGAATAAAGATCTGCTCAGACACACTGCCAGCCCACACTCTACCTTCAATGAAAGACTGTATATTTTAGCTACTGATAGCTCAGCAAAAAGTTGCACATTCTGCCTCATTGTGACTCTTCTTGGAAGCATTGAGTTATTATATTGTCACAGATATAATAACCTGCTCCTCATCAAGCAGGTGCAAAAAGCTGTAGTGAAAAGGGCAGATCACAGCTGTAATTCTCTGGCTGAACACTTACTGCTTGCTGTAATAGTCTAAAGTTCAATGCTCAGCTATAGCTTAGTTTGTCACTGCTGGAACATGCTGCTTGAATGACAGATCATGTTCTACAGCACAATGACTCTAGCAATTCAGACTTTATCTTACCTTAATTGTGGAAAACCAAGATTAAAAGTTCCTGGGTTTTTATCATTCAGAAGTTTGGACTTTAACTACTGACCTCATCACCTCTTATTTGCTCAGAGACTACTTCTTGGCTGTCCACAAATATGGTTTGTGTGCTTTTGTTTCAACATGTCATTTGTAAAAGACAAATCAAAAAATCAGAGGAATACTAGTGTTAATAATTTACAGTCAGCTCTAATCAAAATAGTGTGGAAAATTGACAGCAGAATGAGAAGCAGGATATTCTGGCAACAAAAAGAGACATTTCCTCAACTTTTAGTAACCCAAATTCTGTATGTAGTTTGAATTTCTCCTTAAAGTGGCTAAATTATAAAACCCTTAATTTTCTCTCATCAATTAGTCATGGACATGATACATATTTAAACATTTAACTATCTTCTTACTCAATTCTTATAAAAATTTATGTCAGAGTAATTAACAGTTCTTATTCATTTAGTGTGAGCTGCTCAAGACTCCATGAGATAATAGGTTGAAATCAACGGAATCAGTGCAGAAGGGATCACCTTGAGGGGTCAGTGCAGGGAATCCAGTCCACCGCCGGATCAGGGATATCCTCCAGGTAGGGGTAGATGGATTCTCTTGTGAATTGCCAGCCATAGATGGCGTCTTCAGGAGTCACAATGATGTGGGCACCCTGTCACAACAGGCTCCGTTTAAAGGTCACCCGTCAACAGACAGCCACGAGGGTCAGCAGGTACAGAAAACACCGATGGACAACCCTCACAGTACCCCTCCTACCTGCTGGGCAGCTTCCTTGATGGCCCCTTCCAAGACATCCATGTTTTTGTTCATCAGGGCCAAAGCATGGCTGGGAGAGACGGGCTCACTGGGGGGCTCTGGCAGGACCACGGCGTGCTCGTAGACGGCGGCGATGAAGGTGTCGGAGGCAAGGGCCGGAAGGGCGCTGAGTGCAAACACCACAGCAGGCAGCAGAGCCTGGGGAGGGAGCATGGCTGCAGCCTCCCAGCTCCTAGAGTGATCTGGAAAAACAGTGCCAAAAGAATATTCACAGAAAAGAGAACAGGGACAAAGTTTATTTTGAGAGAGGGAGGAATGAACTGCAGGTCTATTAAAGCGATGCCTTGGAACCAAGTGTGACATATAAGAAAGTATTCCAGTACACAGTAAGGATGTCACAACAGAATAAACCTAAAATGCTGGGCAATGCCAAGACTAATGGGACAAGTAAAAAATAAGTAATTAAAAACATATCTAGAAGGAACAGTCCAATTCTTGTTGTTATACTTTTCTCTGTCGCTGATTACAGCAAGATTTTTCTATTAGTGTGGGCTCAGCTCTGATACCCAGGTGGATATGTCACCCTTGGAGCTAGTCTTCTGTGAATTATGAGTGGCAAAACTCAGGGTCTTAAAAACTTCTTTATTCTAGTATCTTCATATTCCTCAATTCCTGTGCTATGTGTCTGTACATGCAGCTTGCTTCTGAGTTTCTTTAGACCAAAGAATTTGCACTAACAGCTCACTGTACTTAGATGTCATGCACCCAACATGCCAGCAACACAACTGTCTCTTCAGTTCATCCCAAGATCTCTCTCAGTCACTCCTGTTTAGTTGGCCATTACTTTCCAGCAGCCTTCCACCAGAAAATATGAATCTGGACAGAATTTTCATCTAAAGTAAGGCATGTAAGTACCTCATTGCCTGGCTCTCACTAGCCTGAAGCAAAAGAGCAGGCTATTTCACCAGGTGCAGTACCATGCCTGCTCCTCGGCACACCTTTCTGTCCCCAGAAACCTGCTGTGTATTGAGACACCTTCACTTTGCATCTTCAACTCATCTCTTGCGATGACATTTTCCAGTTTTTGACTTGCTAGTATTTGCAGTATTCGCATTGGAAAAAGGCTGTCTGAGCAGCGGGAAGCAGAATGGGCAGCCTGCTTTCAGCTACAGCAGACTGTCCCTGTGCAGCTGCTTCAGAGAAGACAGAGCAGCAGATGAAGGCAGATAGCACAGAGTTCTCTCAGACAGTAGTACTGACAGAGGGTTTCAATCTTTAGGAACTTGGATTTTTATCTGGTGATGCTCACCCCTAAGTACTCCTCTACACATATTACTAGATCCAGCATGCTCATTCAGTAGCCTTAACAACAAGCCTTTTCAAGGCTGCAGCAGAGATTTCAGTAATACTTGAACGAATGGAGCTTTGAAGCCTTCCTCCCTCTCTGCCTTGCTCTTCTGACCACATGAAATCTCGGTTGAGTCACATTAAGCACCATCAGACGTGGATGTGAAGGAGCGAGTAGCAGAGGCTCCCTTGTTTAGCAATAGTGAGGACAGCAGCCACAAAGGGGACTGTCCTGCCAGGGCTGAACAGAAATATTTACAAACGCAGTGCCAGGGGAATGCCCCGCAGAATTCAGGTCTCACTGCCGGGACAAGGGCCACTGGAGTTACCGCTGTTTGCCTCTGCACCAGCAGGCACCGCTCCCTATTTCCTGCGGAGATGGGAGCTCGCCCAGGAGCAAGGAACCGACACCAGGTAGACAAACAAATCCACGGAATAAACAGAAGAAAACTGCAGGGATCCAAGCTATAGGCGGCAGTGGACAATGTAAAGAGAAACTAATCCAGAGGTCCGCCTACTCTCCACACCTCTCTCCTCCCAATCCACTCTTCCCACCCCTGTACTGCACCCGCCCCCATCTCTGCTACTGCCCCATGCTGGGGGCTACCCGGGGACTTACTTTGTGAAGCAGGATGCAATTCGGAGCTAAATCAGCTTAGCTGTAGAGGGAGTCTGTGGTCAGAGTGTGGGGCGGCTTCTTCCCGTGCTCTTCGCGAGCGTGAGGAAGAGAGCTGCGCATTCCAAGGGTTAGGATTGCCTGGAGAGGCGGTGTGAGAGGTCACTCCGGCAGCCGCGCAATCACTGCCGAGCACCGAGCACAGGCGAGCCGGGGTCAGCGAGTCAGGAGGCGCTCACTGCTGGCAACAGCACATAGTTATCTTACTGATGCCGTAACAGGACACCTTTTTCCCTAGGGCGCAGATAGAAATTTAAAGATGCAGTGCTTTTCCTTCCCCACGAGTAGACTGTTTCCCATTACTCCTACTGCATGAATTGTAGCGGGATTCAGTTTGCTCCTTTCACAGACTACAATCTTATTTTTAAAACATTCCATTGTAAAAAAGCACTAATGTGCACTGATAACAATTAAGTTGCTCTTGTAGTGGCTTTTTGACCACTGTTGTCTGACAAATCACAAGGGTGTCCCATTACCTCGAACTCCCCAGGGGCCAGGTGCACCCCACTGTACAACACTTCTAAGAAGAAGTAGCTGGTGCCAAATGTGCCACTGAGGGAGAACATCTCAAACTTGGTCTGAGCCATCTCCACGGGCTGCCCACAGGTGCTCAGGTGGGCTGAGTACAGATCTGTGTGGAGGAGAAGACAGGAAGTCAACACACACTAAGCTTTCCTCAACCACAAGCTGGATTTGGTAGCAAGAAAAGCTGTCATGATGAAAAAATTATCCAATACATCTATGCATTTATTATACCCTCTTTGTAGTTCTGTATATATTTCTATGTATATAGAAATTATTTGTACTTCTAGTAAGAAGAATCCTAGCGGCAAAATTTTGAAGAATCAATACACTGAAAAGCCAGGTCAATACAAATGGTATATCCATATTCAGTTTCCTTATTTTATTAGATAACCAGATGGTAGATAATCACATCAGCAGAATGGTAGAAACCACTGAGTAGAAAACAGCTCTCTTGTGTCAAGAGCATTCCTGTGAAGATATGGAGAGATGTACGTTCTTCTATCCTTTTCATATACATATACAGAAACCTGTTTAGAATCATGAAATCATTCCGTTTAGAAACTGCCTTTAAGATCATCAAGTCCAACCATTAACCAGCACTCCTAAACCAACCACTAAACCATGTCCTTAAGCACCACATCTATGGATTCTTTAAATACCTTCAGGAATGGTAACTGAACCACTTCCCTGGGCAGCCTGTTCCAATGCTTTACAATCCTTTCAGTGAAGATATTGTTCCTAGTAACCAATCTAAACCTCCCCTGGCACAACCTGAGGTCACTTCCTCATGTCTTGTCACTTGGGAGAAGTGATTGATCCAACCCCCACCTCGCCAACCTCCTTTCAGGTAGCTGCAGGGAGCAATAAGCAATAAGCAAAATCTCCCCTCAGCAGTAAATCCTGGGAACCCTACAACCTGCAAAACCGGAAGAACAACTTCTGCAAGATGTGTTGCAGAGGTACAATCAGCACAGAGAAGCATACATACTTGTCCTGTCCTGTCCTTCCCAAAACTGTAGGGTGACCTCACCTTCAAGGGTGTTACAGCATAGGGTCAACCCAAGGTCTACACTTCCATCATTTGTAACACAGAAAAGCAGATTAACACCCCTAATGAAGTCAAAATGCACCATGACGAAGACAAATGGGTTGGTTTTTGTTGGTTTTTTTTTTTTTTTTTTTTTTTTTGGGGGGGGGGGGGGGGCCTTGGGTTTTTTTTGTTTGTTTGTTTG
>VXBR01000945.1:1044481-1063203 GCA_013400215.1 Cisticola juncidis | reverse complement strand
AAAAAAAAAAAAAAAAAAAAGGCAAACAGACTGCAAAGAGAGTATTGCAGCTTCCCATTGCTCAAATAATTGCAGAAAACTCTTACCTGAAAATAATACTGTCCTTCAACAACATGTAACCCACTAAAGGCACCCAGGACATAAATTTCATCTTGCTGCTTCCCCACCATCTTGTAACTCAGATGGCAACAGAGGTCCTGCTGGCAAATGGCTCGATTTCTCTCAGATTCAGTGAGTTCCATGAAGTAGATCATGGTAAACGACCCCACTGAAAGAGTGTTTGATGGAGGCTGTTTGATCTGGCTGGCACACAATGTCCAGTTAACAGCAGCAGCATAGTCAGGAGACAGATGTGGGTGTCAACTCAGTTGTATCACCAAAAAGGTGACCATTATCCACTTCAGTATCATAGTAATATGCTCTGGGACCATCTGGGGCATAAATACCATTCCCTGCAAACATGTAATACCAGAAATTTTCTAATCTGAAAGCAAATATATGGGACAGGTAAGCAGTAGTCATTAAGTATATATGTGCAAAATTTAATTCTAACACTTACTAGACTGTTTTGAAACTAAATTGAGCCTTCACAGACTACAATTTTAATCTAATGGCTTTTGCCATCAATGGAAAGTAGACCAAACTCTGATGTTTCATGTATTGTAAATGACAAGATTAGTGTCCTGATTATATATTATTTAAGTGGCTGAAGTTTTGCATTCTTCTTTGAATTTAACTGCATTAGGAATCAGTAATTCTGATTAAAATGGGTGGTAACACTGTCCAATCAAAAAGTTCTGTAAGGAAAAGGTATTACCAAAATTCACATCTTTATGCAAGTGCTTTACATAAATAGAGAAATTTTTAGAGCCCAGAGTAAAACCTATTCATAAAGTACATGAGTTGTATGACATGGGGTCATCAACAACTGAGAACTAAAGGAATAGCTCACATCTCCTTTTATTTGGATGGCCAAGTTTAGAGCTACATTTTAGCAGTAAGTTGCAAAATTTGTCCTTGACTTCTAGCACCTGCTCAGGAACAATGTACAGTGAAAACAAAGCCTACAAAGAAAATGTGAGACACAAGGTCTACAGCCCAGAAGTACTATTTGCATAACTTACAGGAATGTTTGTCAGAGTTAGGGTTCCATCTAGTGGAGAAAATGAAGTTTGGGTCTTTACATGGCCAAACACCAATAAAACACCGGGGTCAGAAGATGAAGAATACCGCTCAAAAACTCCCAGGACTAATTCTTTAACAAAGACTAGAGGTGTTGTAATCAATTTAGAGATTTCCAGGTTCTTACATAGCACGTTTTTATTTCCTTTATATCAAGAACTTTACAAGTTCTCACGTCCTTGTGTTGTTGACATGAGTATGCATGCTTAAAGCTGATGGCAATTTCTGCTCAGGTCAGCTGCACTACACAGATACAAATGTTGCCCGTGAGAACAGGGATCAGTTAGAGCACTCTCACATTATCTGTCATGTCTGAAGTGGAGTTGTGTGTATTTGCTGAAAGGAAGTTGACCCCCATTCCTATGGCCCACCCTGAGTGAAGCTGGACAGCACTGGAAGGGTTCACCCAAGCAGCTGGGAACAGAAGGGAAGTCAGCACTGTGCTGCAGCCAAAGAAATGCATCTCCTACCAGACCTGTGAGTGGGCCAGGCTGTAGTGACAGAGCTTGAGGCAAGCCTGGATCCCAGCAGAAAAATAACTTTGGGAAATCTCAGCAGAGACCAGCACTGTCCAAACCTTAAGGCGCAGGCATGGCTGTGGAAGAGCTCAGTGCTGCCACACAGACTCCTGCTCTGGGCTGCCCTGGACCAGCCAGTTGCAGTCTGGCCATACCTGGTGCAGTCTGCCCATCACAGCTTCTACAGCTGTGTCAGCAGTGGCAGGTTGGTATTTAGACCTGCCCCTGCACTAACCTGGGGGTTGTCTTAGCTTCCCACAGAAGCCCTGAATGCTCTGTTACAGGGGTTGGTTAAGCCGGTCTTGTTTCTACTGGTGGTCTGGTGAAGTTCACACATTGGAGAGCAGCTCAATAATTTCAGTGACATTTGTGCTCTTCTTGGTTTTTCATACACTCTTAAGTCCCAACAGCAGACATCAGGTTAGTGAACAAATTGCACAAAATAAGCCAATTAAGTCCCATGCCTACAGATCTGTATCTTGCATCCAACTCTAGTCCTCTCAGCTCCTTGTCACCTGGCTCATCATCAGCATTGGCATGGTCAGCATTTCCTAATAAACTGAGGTGTACATTCCTGGATTCAGTAGTCTAACATCTGATACAAAAAGAGAGGAAGCTATTAACAAGATGTTCCATGGGGAAGCCTCTCCTTTGGTATCCTGAAGTTTCACAGACTACCACAGCAGTTCTCCCTTCTAGTCCAAAAGAGCTCTGGCAGAGAAAGAAGTATTTCTTACCTAAAATCCAGGAACTATTCACAAACTTATTTATGGGGAAAAAGCCACCACAGAGAACCTCTTCCAGAAACCAGTTATGGCTCAATGATAAATTTAAAGACTTTTGTCACAACCAAAGTCAAGAAGTCTAGTGTGAGTTTGTCAAGTGTCCTTGTCTCAGTTCCCCTTGAATATCTTTAGCTGAGCATCTGGAAGAGGTGAGGAAATGTGGGTTTTTTTCCCCATAAGTAGCCCTAAACTCCTGATAGATTTGCTGTTGCAGAAGCAATTAGTACAAACATTCCAACTAGCATTTGTTAGCAAAATAAATCTCACAATTAGAAAACTGAGTCTTCATATATAATACAAACATTCATTTATCTTTTGTGTATTTATATCAATGTATACACCAGATGCCAAGTCTCACTCAGGACTGAAGATCAGTTTTTTCTGTATAGACACAGCAAATTTTCATTATTTTTGCATCTCATTTTCGGGCACTCTCAAGATAACACAACTGCTAGCAGACAATAAGTATTTTAGACTGCAGTTGTCAAAGAAAATTTACGAAACTTAGGAAAGAAGTTGCTTTATTGAGAACAATATTGTGCTTAGTCCTTTATAATTTCAAATTGTGCTTTTACAAGATAATGAACTTCCTTTAAAAAAATACAGAAAGTCATGGTAGCAAAATAGTAGCTTTACCCAAGAATAATGCACAGCACACACAGGTATGGAACAGACATTTGAAAGTACATCTTTTCACATACAGTGGTACACTGTAAATGGAACACAAACAGGCTGACAGCTGAGGGTTACTCATCATTTAGGAGAACTTGCAAAAGAAAGGCAGTCAGTGTTTAGTGTTTCAAAACAGTAATGCCTCTACAATTAAACCACAACTGGTTGTTCATAAGGGATCATGTCCCAGCTCCAGAATAATGAAGCACTGTTAATGCCAGTCACCTCAATATTAGGTTAAACCACACTAGCAAACAGAGAATTAAAAGTATGTCTGGCTATGTTTCATTGCCCATTAGATGAGTCCTTTCTTCGTTATCACCAGGAGGATTTTGCAGGCTGGAACTGGAACTGTTTGCATAAGAAAAAGAACAGGAGAGATAACACAGATTTTATATTCTCTAGATACTTTGATGTGATAACAACATAATAAGTAAAAAAGCACATTACATGCAAAGAGCTACATGGACCACTGGATTTGGTTCTCTACTACTGTTCATTCCTATGATCATATGATCAAATTGAAAGGGACCTTTAAAGGTCAGCTAGTCCAGCTACCCTGCCATGGGTAGGAACATCTTAAACTAGACCAAATTTCTCAGAGCCATTTCCACCCTGGGCCTGAATGGTTCCAGGGATGAGGCATCCACTACCGCTCTGGGCAACCTGGTCCTGTGTTCCACTATACTCATGGTAATTTTTTTCCCTCATATCTAGTCTGAATCTACCTTCTTTTGGTTGTTGGTGAGGATACTAAACAGTGCTGGTCCCAAGGCAGACCTCTGAGGGACACCACTTGTCACTAGTCTGTGTCTGGACATTGAGCCATTGACCACTGCTCTCTGCCTGTGACCATCCAACCAATTCCAGCTCTCAGACACCCTCCTGGAGGAACCATCAGTAGGGATTGCTCATTAATGCTACAGTCCTGCTGCTTGTAT
This sequence comes from Cisticola juncidis, assembly GCA_013400215.1. Classification (NCBI taxonomy): domain Eukaryota; kingdom Metazoa; phylum Chordata; class Aves; order Passeriformes; family Cisticolidae; genus Cisticola; species Cisticola juncidis. The sequence continues at coordinate 1,059,105 of VXBR01000945.1, read as the reverse complement.
AGAATAGACATTGCCTGTTTTAGCTGTCCATTTAGATCAGTAAGGATTTAGGAAACCATACAGACAAATTATTTAAGCAATGTTTTTACTGCTCATCATTCAATACTAAGTTGGTAGTGAGGAAAAAATGCAAGCACAGATTTCAAAGGTTTGCTTTATATGATTGCAAGGAAAATAAAGAACAAATATCTCAGCATACCTTTTCCTTGTTGCCTCAATGATATAAAATATTCCAGTTGCAAGACCCTTTGAGGAAACAGCCGGTTACAATTGTAGTAATTATAACAACCTTATACAATAGCTCATAACTGCCATCAATGTAAAAAAAAAATTTTAATTACTTACACTTAACAGTGGCCATCCTCCTTGGATGGCTGCAGCCCATTCAAAACCCAGCTGTTCATTTAGAAATCCTCCCAGAACTGGACCTACAAATGACCTGCATCAAATCAAAATCAGGTATTGACATAAAGGATAATGTACCATATTCTCAGAGAACTGTTTTATTGGGTTTTGTGGCCTTCCTTCATAGAATCTCACCTTTGACAAGAAAGAGATTTTTCTTCCACAGACCTAACTTTCCTAAAATGCTCAATAAGTATGAATTTGTTGTTTGCCAAGGCCCTAATAAATCTAATTATCTCCTCGTCTGGAAATAGGATCTACATCAGAAAGCTGAATGCAGTCATTTTCAGTAGAGAGACCCCACTAAGGTCCATGCTCTGAGAAAACATCTACGCTGATCAATTCTACCACAAGAGAAATTCAAAGTCCAATCCCTCAAAACATGAAGTTTCTAAACTTCAGGACAAATATCTGATGAATATAAGCAGGTGGGTACGTACAATGTGACAGACATGGTCACTGCAAGGTTGAGCTGTGTGTAACTGCCCTCCACCTTTATGCCTGTCTAAAAATGCAGGCTCTAAACTTACACTTAACGCTGTCTCTTTATAAAAGAGAACATTACATTATATGGTCTCTCACAACAGAAAGAGAAAAAAACTGTGTAAAACTAGAGAGACTTCCTGGAAATAAGTTACATTGTAAAACCAGGCTTGATAGCAGCATAAACCTGGGGGTTGCTAACTTTATACACACTGTGTCTGTACTGAATCCTGTACTGAATAACAAACATACAGGACTTCTAGACAGCTGGATCTTGGAAAAAATGGTGCAAATCTGTGCCACTGAAATGTTCTGTAGCCACAGAAGACTACAAGGACAGATAAAAATATCCTGTAAGTGGCTGCCTACAGGGGCACTCTGTCCCTCCACACTGAGTGACAGCTCTGAAAGGTCACTCAGCCAGTAGCACCTTTCACTTATTTTTGGGATGATGACCCTTGGTTATAAACACATTATATAGAGTTATATAGACATATTCTGCTAAATTATACAAACACAGACCTTAAAGAATTGCTTAAAAAGAAGATTCTACCTTAAGCTATCCCAGACAAAAGGAAGAAATGTGGAAAATGGAAAAAGGAAAACAGGATTAGTCAGGAGCAGACATCTAGCTCACTCCATCTGGGTAGACTCAGCTTTGTAAAAAATTAAGGTCCGCATCTCTCTGTATTGAGCATTAAAGATTTTAGTGAAAAGAAAAATGAACACACAGAAGTGCAAGCAAATATCCACTTTAATCATTGCAGTTTTTTTAATATACAGAGCAAGAAAGACAAGTTCAGAGCATTGTCAAAACAAAAGTTTCACCTTTTGCTAGTAAAAAGCTTTAATACACCTACAAGGCACCTGTCAAGCAAGAAACTTTTGAATCAAAGTCAACACAGTGACAATGGGTTTCCACGTGGCAGTAGTGTGGAACAGCTAAACTCTCATAGTTTACAAAAAGGGCTACACTTACCCAAGGGACCACATGGCATTGAAGAGCCCAGACACCAGTCCCAGAAGACTCAGACCTTCTTCAAATCCATTCTCACTGCAGAAAGACAGACCAGTTAGAGTAGCACAACACATACTGTGTCTCAGTCTGTAGCCTTTCCCTATAGACTTTTCTCTGTCCTTTTAATTTGCACACCACATAAATAGTTAACAAGCAAAAGTGTACAGTAGAATGTCTATTTACCCAGAACTTTCTTCTTTGCTGCCTCTCTGGAGGAATGCAGTGCTACTCTTCATCTCTGATTTCTCACAGGTAAGATCACACCATTGCACCAATTCCCCATGTTTTATATGGCAAGTGTGAAACTCTGACAGGTGGCTCTTTAGAAGCAAAGACCTTGTTCCAAAAGGGATGTACTACTAAGAGTAAATCAAGACCCTTCTAAATCATTACTGAGGTACAAATGAACAAAGTTATACTGGAAGGATAATGACTGGGGAGCTCAGTCAGAAAAAACTAAGACAAGTGGAAACATTTAAGTGTTACTATCTGCCTTTGCCTCAAAAAGGGGCAAAAAAGCCATATTTCACATTCACCCCTGAAAAACAGTTGCAGGTTCCTACTGTCAGTAACATGAAAGAAAGGTTGGACTGAGTTACTTACTATGCACATTGCAGGATCTCTGGGAACACTGGGATAGCACTCATGCCAAGGGAAAAGCCAATCAAAACCAACACCAGCACAAACATCCACAGCTGACTGGAAGAGAGGCATTTACAAGAATTAGCTGCTGAAGACTCTTTCCAGTAAGGACTGCATTTGACTGAAGGCTGTTATATCAGCTCTCCCTGACTGATGAGCAAACTATGTTTTGAAGTCTTGAAGCCAATACTCATGCTTGAAAAATCCAGTTCTATGCTTTAGAAAAAAACTTTGTAAAACTATATGAAAAACCCGTGCCCAAATTATATATTTTCTTATCAAATGCGGTTCATTTTATGAGGTACATATAGGGAAGAGGTAGACAGATGAGGTTAACTGAGCAATGCCTTTGTGCAAGCACCAGACTTGGTTTGTTGCAGAAGTGAAGGATTTTGAACTTAAAATTTTGTAGCCTAATATATTACAACCAAATAGACTTAGCTAAAGAATTCTGAAGACTTTACTAATTTATTTTTCTCCCCAGCTCAAATCTATGATCTAAATTTGAAACCGCACCAGTTTCAAACCTATGATCTTTAAAAATTAGCAACCTAGGAGGAGTTCTATGCATTAACAAGCCTATTACTTTAACAGAGTATCTAACCTAGGACAAAAGGATTGTGTACTTGTTTTGTAAATGTAGCAGAGTGTTTTGCTGTGAATTACTGAGAAATACGACATTACAGCACTCAGGTGCAACAAGCATTGTCTTTGCTAGTGAAAACAAATCTATAATCTGTCACTTTTCTCAGAAGCTATAGACAGAGAGAAGTAAAATCAGTACTGCTGATAATAAATAAATCTCATAGTTAAAAAACACTGATGAAATAGAAAAATTTGGAAATTAAGACAAAATTATATCTTTGTTTTGCTGAACTGGAAATGCCACAAAACTGTGAGGGAAGGGAAAAAAAGCAACCTTCTTCCTACCATACACATTAACATGAACACAGTAACAGGAAAAAGCTCTATTTTATGAAGATGTAAAATCTCCATTTTCAGATGCTTTCACTGCTTTACATTCACAGTCTCATGCTACACATCAAAAAACCACCATGTTTATGGTTAAAGGTAGAAGTTAAAAACCAAATCTGTTTCACAGTCAGAGCTGCTAATTACAGATTTATGGGCATACATAACTATGGTTGAAAACATCATATAACGGGACAGACTCCGGCAGAGGCAGTACCTTTCAATGTGCAGTACAGGAGCAGGTCCTAGCATGAAAAAGCACACTGCTGTCATTAAGTCTCCGGATGTCAGCAGCCACTTCCTGATGGACTGTGTAAGAAAAGGAAAAGCTATGCAGTTTAAAACTGGGAATTTGTCATGTACATCAAGAAACAATAAATTCTTGTTTCCTCACCCCAAATGCAACCACTGGCAGCAGCGGCTTAGTACAGAGATTTCAGGATACTGAGCAATGGCCCTTCTCGGTTACCAAAGTATTTTAGGTCTTAGTCTTCTTTAATATAAGAAACACCCTGTAGCATTTCATGATGATCTTTAAGTTCCTTTCAACCCAGGTGATTCTATGATTCTATGTGATACTCATCTACAAAGGGCATTACTAGTTTGCGTCAGGAAAAATGTGTCAGAAAACTGTCACTATCCTTCAGGCATAGCACTCAAAGTGCAGGTTTTCCTTGAACAGTTAACACTGGCTGTCAAACAGGCAGTTTTAGGTGTATCACTGTCAAAGTCTCTTTCTATGGTGCTAAGAGCTAAAGGACCAGACTAAAGGATAGGCAGCCCACTGTGATCTAATTTGAATATTATGCCTTCTAAGAGATAAAGTCAATACAACTAACCAGAACATCTTTACTCCTCTTCTCAAAAGCTAATAAAATTAGATGTGGTTAAAACCATAGATAACTGGGACATATTTTCTCTTCCACATTGCTTGGAAAAAGATTGTGCTTAGCCCACTAGAAGAGCTTTAGCTGCTTGTCCAATTTCCTTTTACTGACTTGGACATTCTCAAATTACCTTAGACCTTGCAAAAGAGACTTCCCACATGGCAGTAATGGGTGCACGTGCAAGGTCTTGAAAGGCAGATGCCTTTACAAGACCAGACCTACATCCTTTGTTTCATCCCTTGCCCCCAAATTTAAGCAAATGCACAGAGTGCTTTAGTAGCACTGCACACATAGCAGGGTAGGACTCACCGGCTGTTTGTCGCTTACGAGTCCAAGGAGGGGAGAAGACACAGAGTATGAAAGTGCCAAACCAAGGAACACCAAGCCCACATAACCAGTTGGGAGTTTGAACTATGGAAAGGAAGACAAATAAAACAAAAACCAAGACAAACCATGTATGCTACATTCGTTGAAGAATATAATTACCCTGGACCTTGCAAAAGAGACTTATATATTAAGTCAAAATAATGATATGAGCGATTTTAAGTATTTTACTGATACCACACGGAGGTTTTTTAAGTATGTGAAGTCATCCACAGAGCTTCAGTTTCATTGCTTTCACCAGCTCTTTTTAAGCATAGAGTGGTGGAAACACCTGACACAACTGCACTGATAAAAACCTAAATTATGTCAGGATAAAACATTATGCTATGTCCTGTACAGCAGCACACTGGATTCCAACATTAAAATCTGACAAACTTGAAACAAACACTTCAGACACTGGAATTTCAATGGACTTAGTCTCTACCTTTCCAGATCCCTCCTGGGAGATGGAAGATGTACATTCACATCTCCACTGATGAAAGAGATTAGCATCAAGTCCCCTCCACCCTGGACAAGTGCTCAAAGTACAGACTAGGCAGACAAAAAGCAGCACAGCCATCTGTGAAACACCACCCCTTAGAAAAATAATTCATAAAAAAAGCCCTCAAAGACTATTGCTTAATTTCACCTAGGAAGATAATCTTAAAGGGCTTCACACCAAGAGATGTAACACTGTCAGTGACTGCAGCAGCTGTCAAGAATTTGATTTTGGGAAGGAAGAAGTCCCTTTTTACAAAAGCAGTTTCTAGGCCCTATTCAGAGACAGTACTTTGCAGCTGAAAGACATTTAAGTGGAGAAAGCCCATTTTAAAAAGCTTTACATTTCTTCATTCTCAAAGTTATCAAGACCCAGCAGGGAGAGATGGTGCAATGGATATTGACTTATCAGTACTTATCAGTAGAAATCAAGTTATTTGGAATTCATACAACTAACAGTTAACTAAAACAGTGTTAATTGGATGAAGCTCAATTTTGTTAAGGATATTTACATTTATAACCAGTTACTTACTATTTGTTAACTTCACTGCATGTTAGCAGGACTTACCTTCTTTAGGATAAATAGAGACATTGTGGGATCCAAAAAACCCAAGCATGCACTTAGAGAAAATATAGTGAGACAGAGTATTAAGACTTTTGGCAGAAGAATGAGCTTCCAAAAGGATTCCTTCCTAGGAGTTGAATCTGTTTCAATAGAAGAGGAGGGGAAACTGCATTATTTTCAGCAGCAGAAGCTCATGATTGATCTTCTTGCCTTAGAAAAGAAACAGTATTTCCTTTTTTTTAGTCCTCTTAGTCCTATTGCACAACAGATGAAAGTCAATAGTTGATTATTAGGTGCTATACTATTTTTATAGTAAAAACCAAAAATGGATAGGTGAAGAAGAAAAGTATACAATTTAGATTCTAACACTGCAAATCCCCAATGTGAAAAGAACTAAAACATATATTACTTCAATTATGTGAAAAAAGTATTTGCTTCTCTGCCAGCAGTTATACAATGAAATCCTCTTGGTTATGTCTCAGCTTGATACATGAACACATAGATTCATATCCAATAAAAGTAACATGCTTTGAGAGTCAGATAAAAAGATTGCTATTTATCAGTTGAGATCTATCCAAGTTTTTAAGCAATTCATTGACATGTTCAATTTGTACTCAGGAAGCTTCTTTCAGATGTCATGGTTATGTGGGAATTTTAAATCAGGTCCTCTCCCTGTAATACCTGAATGTGGTTTCAAAGTATACAAAGAACTAAAAGTTCAAGCATTAGCATCCACTAGCTCAGAGCTAACATTTATGTAACATAATTCCAAATTGGCAGTGATATCATGATGATTTCAGAGCTTGGAGAGGTCAGGGGGAAAGTCAGCAGTAGCAATACATGGTTAATCATTGTAAGTTTCTTCTAAAAGTCAATATACTTGGAGTTATTCTCTATGTTTTTTATATTAAAGGATACAAAAAAATTACAAAGCATTGAAAAGTTACTAGCCTTTTTTTTCTCTAGAAAAGAATAACAGAACTGTAACCTTACAATTAGAGTCTTGTGTGAGGACTTATCTTTAAGCTAGTTTTCTGTCCAAGTAGGATCATCTAAAATTTAATAAATTTATAGGACCTCCATCACTTCATCAAACCCTTCCTTTATTAACTTTAACATTTTTTCATGTTAATCAGATCCTGCATTGTTGAGTACAAATAAACACTTTTTTTCTCCCTATAACTAGTTTTTCCCTCCACTGTTAACTCCTCAAACATGTTGAATTACCCTGCTTTAGGCAAAATCTGTATCCAGCCTTTCTTTAACTAGCTGCAATGACAAACCTATAGGAAGAAGACACAACTTTACAAGCCCTGAATCTAAGACAAATGAGAAAAAAATATATCTCAGTTCACTTCCATACAGAGTTCCTTGTGTTTGCAGAAATGGGCATGAGGAGTTGTATTAATTCCAGGCCATCTCATAAATTTAAGTTAGCATTAAACACGGGCCTGATTAAGATAATCAGCTAATTCAACTGGAGTTTTGCCCTCTGACTTGGATCAGACTCCAGAAGCTGACACTTTTTTAACGACATTTAAGTACATGAGAAGTTAAGGTGAGTGAAAGAAGCAGGTAGAAGGATGCTTACCATATTTTGGCAATATGCACATATTCACAGGCACTAAAGCCAACACTATGCATCCCAGCATGATGAAAGGGATCTCATAACCAAATGATTGATACAAAAAGCCACCCAAAGGGGGGCCCAGCACCAGTCCAAGTCCTGAAAAAATTTCAAGGCTGCCCTAAAGGATGAAAAAGCAAGCAGAAAGGAAGTCAGTACATTGAGAAAATACAGTGCAAAACAAACAAGTCATGTGTCTGAGGAGCAGCACAACATATCCAGGACAGTGAAAAACAAGACACTGCATCACTAGAACAAGAGCTAGTAGTGATCTTCATAGAGTGGAATAGCCAAAGGAATTCCACAGTTATGTGTGTGACTGCCATGACCTCTTTTGCTTCATTACAGGGAACCACCTGTACTGCAGCATTCACAACTCTGCTGTCACCTAACAGATCTCAGTCTTGAGGCAAGGCAAATGCTCCAATGGCAGAAAGCATCCACAGGACAACTCAGGATGAAAGGATCACCTCTCCCACCTGCCATTACACTCCAGCCTAAGGGAAAGGATCTAAGCAAACCTACTCAGATGGGATATTCTCTCGTGGGATGAAGTACATGTGCCAAGTTAAAGCTTTCTCTTCATAAATAACTGTTTGGACTCTCTCCCTAGGGGTAGGAAAAAATAATTAAACTGCAATGGGTGCAACTCAGATTATTTTGGATATAATTTAATAATCTTATATCTTTTATAAGATGCTGATTTGTAAAAGGACAGTAATATAGACATAACTTGTGCTGCAATGTGAGTGTCACCACTGTCAAAATCTGCCTCAACATTTGATTAATCAATGCCTAGACCACCAGTAAAAGCTGGTGGTAATAACTGCTTACAGATAGAAGTTCTGATAATGTCCAGAACCTGGAAAGAAACTCCAAGGAACCATCCTCATCTTTAATTTCACTGATACAAGTCAGAGTACTCAAATGTCCTTGAAAACAGGCAGAGTCAGCAAAAGCAAAGTTCTTTACTCTAGGTCAGTCGAGCATTGCAACCTTTCTCTTTCCTAGCAAAGAAAAGAACTAGTAACAACATATGACTAGTATGCTACAAAATTTTCAGGCAGATTTGAGACATTCTGAAAAACTATAACTATGTGGAATGGCCATTGACATCACTGCATCCAGATGATGCATTCACATTTGTTGCTTACCAACCATAAGAAATACTTGGTTTCTGAGACTTTGGTTCAAATAATTTACATTTGGGGCAGTACACCATTTAGCCCCTCTAAGTTAATGAAGTGGGGAGGGCATGAGGGGGAAGCTGAGACATTGTAATGTGCAGATCAGAGGATAAAATAAACCTGATACTGTAAGATAAGTGAGATTGCTTATGTTCTGAAGTCCATAATTCCTCCCACAAAGGCACTGACAGATGCTCAAATGTTCACTTACACAAGGCTAATGAGCCTATATTTAATAACTTTCCCATATACTCTCTAGGGTACCCAACAAGTAAAAGGAAGGCTGAAAACTGGTACCAAAATGATAAGGAGAGGAAAGGTGCTTTTCAGCATCTAGCACTATCAAGAAGGACAATAGAGAGCGAGACAAAAAAACCCTCATCCACTCCTTCAGGCTTCAGTTTTACCCTAGGATGCACCTTGCTCAAACAATCAGCTCGCTCTTCTGCCTCCTGCCTCAGAGCTCACAGTGACAAGAACTCTCCATCATGTCCGTTTAAGGACACTAAATCTACAGGAATAAATATGAAAAGGTTTTATTCTCATGCAGAACAAGACACTAGAGTACACAATATGGTAAAAACACAAACATTTAAAAGTCATCTGTCTTTTTACAGCACCCTTTCTAGATTTTAAACAAAGGTAGGTACCAAGCCACAGCTGTGTAGCATTTCTGGTTCTGGTCTTGAGATGACCTTCACCACCACATACCATTTTCAGCCATGCATCGTGGTTACTGTGCTGCCACAACAGAATTTCTTTTCTTTTTAATTCTGATTATAAAATGGCTAACTAAATCCCTTTAAGTCAATGTTACTTTATTTATCTATTTAAATTACATTTTAAAATTTGCAATCAGGAAACCTTAACCTTATTAACTGAATAAATACAAAACATGATTACAATATATAAACTGTTCTCCAATGAAAAGGTCAGCTAATCACTGCTGATGCAACTCAGTGGGTTTTTTCTAGTTAGAAAGACATATTCTTATAGATACACATTTATTTATAGAAGTAATTAAATGGCTTAACAACAATATTAATAAAAGCAGCAACTATTCTAATTTTATTTAATGCTCTTAAATGAGTTCTCAAAATTTGTTCACTCATTAAAATTTAACCCAGTTACTTCTGACAGAATATATTTGAACTGAAAACCAGAATGTACTGAAAAATATACAGAGAAAGCAGCACTTTATTAAACACAAACCCGTTCTTTAACACTTTAAAAACCCAACTGAAAAAGGGTAATATCTGTGGTTGAAACAAATTGTTGATGATCAGAAATACTGCCCTCTAGATTTCAAGAAATTCTGTCTCTCATCTTTTCATACGTAACTTTTACCAACAGATTAGAAAAATTAAGCCAAAACTGTTTCAGTTTTGCATCTTCCAGTCATTTAAATCAACACCATTTGAATTAATTTATCGTTTTTTTAATCAACTCACATGGATCCTTACTATCCAAGTAGAAGTAGTCACTAAAAGCTGTACTAGTATTTTACTAGTATTTTGTTTTAATTTTCACTGAAGAGAATACTACTGACCACTAATGGTCAGCTGTCTTCAAAGCACAAGCAACTATTAAATACTGCTTAATTTATATCTAACCAGAGCTATGCTAAGGTCTCAACTCACTCTAGGATTGTGATTGTAGATTACAAACAAAACATTACATGATGATTTAATAAGCCTGCATAAGAGACAACAGATTTTCTCCTCTTGATTTTAGGCTGCCCACTGGCAATTTGTCATATTGCCGGTACTCAGCTGTAACAGTGCTTTCTGAACTTACCAGGACAGTAGCTATATTAGTGGGAAATGCCTTTGCAAGGATTGAGAATGATGCTGTAATTGCTGCTGCAAAGCTTATTGCATCCATTGCTCTTACTAAAAAGCAGAAACCGATGAACATTGGTCCACTTGGCACCTTGTCAAGCATTCTGGAAAAGAAAAATCCCAACAGTAAATTGGACCTCTCCCAAGATGGATGAAGCCATCTACTAAAGGCCCAAGAGTATAATTTCTTGCTTATTAAAAGACACAGTTACAAGACACTCAATGCTTTCTATTACCACTTATCTTTGATTAACCACATTAGTGAAATCATTCCAATTCCACCAAACTATTTCTGGCAGCTTTCTCCTTTTCCCCTTTGCTTAGCAGTGAAAAGAGCATGAAAACCATAACCTTTGTCGTATTTCATAGCTTTTCCAAGCACCTGTGCAAGAAGTCTGATGCAATGTGTTAGAACTAACTAATAAGATATTCCTTCATTGTTAATAAAGCATTTATTTTGCTAGAATTAGTGACTTAGCCTCTCCACCTGCCAGGCAATGCTTCCCATTTAAGCCAAATATTTTAAAGGAAAGAATAATTAAAACATTATGCAGAAATAGTTTTCTTATTGCTGCACTTTGACAAGCTTCTCGCCATCTGTGAACTACTACTTAAATAGCCAGAACCTACCTCCTCTGCTTTCAAAGAACTAAACGAACTCTGAAACCTAGTGAAAGGGAGAAGTGTTTGTTCTGCTTTACAAGAGGTAGATAAAAATAAAAGATACAGGAAGTCAGATGCCTAACCAACATACAAAAGATGCCCAAGAGTTTCTACTTTGTTTTGCGTCCATTTTTTCATAGGGATGAAAATGATCAGAAGGCAAACGCAACAAAACCAAGCAACAGAAATTACTTACCCAAAAAGAATGGTCACACCGCCTGAAACAAACATCCCTGCCACAAACATGAATTTTGCTCCAATTTGTGAAAGCTGTAAATTAAATACCATTTTTACATGTTAGTATTTCAAGAAAGGTCAAAAACTTTCAGTGTAAGTTACTGTTAAGAAATAAAAAAAATATGAGAAATTTATAGCACCTGTAGCTATAAGATCAGGAAGCACTGCTTCTGCTGGTGTGCCTTCATTCCATAATGAATCTAAAAATACTCTAAACAGTTAAGTGACTTAACCCAGTTTTAGAAAGGTAAGACAATACTGCAGTTGATTATTTCACAGCAGCATGCTGCAGTTTCTGCAGAGCAGCAGGTTACAGTAGAATTCCTCATTATAAACAAGCAGAAAATTTTTCCAGACCTCCCCTCCAGTCTATCACTGAGGCAAGGCCAGCAATACTCATTACGTATCTGGCTAGTGAGAGTCAATGCAAGCTGATTTTTAAGGAAATTTATGACAACCCTTAACAGCACCAATCTTTGGCATGGGAAGCATGGTACTTTCAGGCCTCCCATTCATCATTAGGGAAGGACCCCACCTTTCCTCATTTCGGACTCTCTCACCAGAATGATGACGGGAAGCATGCCATAAAGCAAAGTCAACCCCGCAACAAAACCACAGGTGAGCTTCTAATTCCATGCTGCAACTTCCCCTAAGGACAGCAGGTATTTCAGGCTTCTTTGTGTTCAGGCCTGAACGAAGTCCCTGCCTTTCAGCCATTATTAGGAAAGCCCATATTTTGCTGAGTTTCACTGAAACGCTTGGATTTCTGATTGCTGCACTGTCCAGGTCTATTGATGCTCACTTCAGCTGTCTGCAACGAGGATGGCAGGGCACACTCACCCTGTGAAGTACTTGGTGAGGCTTGTGCCATAGTTGAATGCCACTACAGGCACGAAGACTTGGACTTAGTAATGGCACTTATGTGACACTTTATGAGCCACCTCAGCACCAGATAAAAGCACTCACCACAGAGTCAACAAAGAGGCTGACCAGCCAAAGACAGACACAGTTTTGACTCTGCAGCAGCCCCAGCTTAGGGAATGATCGTGAGCAGCCCTAGTAAATAATGCACACTCTGCAGTGCTCCAACACATAAATAAACATACATTTACATAATTTATTTTTGATTTCTTGAACATGAGAAAAATCCTGAATTTTTTGGAAGGCTCATGTTGCAAGAACTGGAGACATTTCTCTCATATTACTACAGAATGAAGTTGAAAGGGAAACTGAGTTAAACAGCAGAGAATCATAACAGGAGCAAATGTTAAAAAAAAGAGACAACATACCAGAAAAGAAGAGGAGGTGCAGCTAACTAAAGAAAAAACAAAACAGAAAACAAAATACCTTAAGAGCGTTGCCAAAGGCAAACAGAATATATAATTAAGTGCAACAAATAAAATGGGGGTGTAGGAGGAAGGAGGACATAGAAAGCAGAATTGGTCATCAGATTACTCTAAAGCAAACAGAACAGTTAACCAGAGAAACAAAACAGTTACATGTCCATTGCCCTGTATTACTCTCAGGAACAAAAGAAGAGTACTGACATGACTTGGATCACACTTAGACTGACTGCTCAGACTCCAGTTACTGCAGACAGAAAATTGCAGGAGCACTACTGAAGAGACATCTCTTTTCTCAGGCTTGCAGAACTGTCTTCATGTACCAACCTGTGTCATCACAGAAAAAAGTTACAGCTTCAATTTTACTTACATAATTCCCCAATATTATTGAAGTCAAGAAATTGAACAAAGCAAAACATCCAAAAATCAGGCCAACAATTGTGTTACTGGCACCTTTTTTTTCTGCCTGCAAAAAAAGATCACAATAATGTAAAGACACAGCCAAATTCTTGAGGTGAATAACATTCATGTCTTGCACATTTAAATCTTTTTAATTTTCTATTAATGCAGTCAGAAAGCAATTTCTTTTCTCAAAGGCAGTAGGGGCTCATAAAGTAACAACAACATTTAAAGACATGTTGCACTTCTAATACGTCATGAAGGGAAAACCAAGTTTAATTTTTTAGTGAATGGAAATATTGTGTTATTTGCTTAACAGGCAGCCAGACTATATAAAGGTGGTTTCAGTTGATGTGCAAGGGCACTAACTACAAAACTTTGATCCCTTGCACAGTGAGAGGGCAGTAAATGGAGATATCTGTTATCTTCACTGTGACATGCCACCCCATAACAAGCACCAGACTATTTTTTACTTATTTAGCTGTCCAAATACACTCACTTGGGCACAAGAAGTACATAGGAATATTTAGACAAAAAGAATATTTATTTGTAAATACTAGGTAAAACTTAGTCATGAGAGAAATGGACTTCTGCTGAAAGGCATCATGACCATCTATTTCATCCTATATTTAAATATTGTATTCATTCAACACAAGCAGAGATTTTCTTTTTACCCTTCCTAGATCAGGAAGTTAGCACAGTTAATGATGTTACAGAGGAAGCTATAAATAAAGTCATCGAGTGGCTACGGCACAGAAATCCAAGTCAGGACATTGGCAGAGTTTAATTTTAGCTCTACAAAACTACTATGGAACACTAAGCAAAAATTATTTCACTTCTCCAAGAATCCACTTTGACTTCTGTCTCATCTCATTAGTTTGCTGTCTCTGCAGTCATAGGGAAGATTAGTCCATGGACAAGATCCAGGTCACCATTTTATGCACTACACCAGCATCATCTAATCACTGAATTCTCACAACTGGAAAGTCTTAACTCAGAGCTTACAGCCAGCCATAAATGTCCCATGGAGTTCAAGATATTTCTGAAAGTTTCAACATGCAACAAAGTAATGAAGAGAGTAGCTGACTAAGTTGTTTGTTTACCTCTGAAGGGAAAAAGGGTCCGAGGATTGAGTAGCACATCATTGAACTGAAATTTATAGAAGCTGCTGCAATTATTGTAAAAAGCTGTTCTTTGGTAAGCCGTCTTGATTCCTCACCAACTGCTTCTGACACGCCATCATCTAAAAATACCAAATAAAAATAATAACAAAGCATTACAGACTGACAAAGGGGAACAATTTGCAGACCGTGTTGGAAAATTAAAACCCACACAAAACTTGTACCCTCCCGGCTCTGAGAACGAAGTCGAGCCTCGCTGCCTTTTGCCCCCTGCAGGAGCGCAGACCTGGCCGCGGCGCAGGTGCCGCAGCCGCCGCTCAGCCCGCCCCGGAGGCGCTGGGGCTGCAGCCGGAGCTCCCCGGCCCGGCCCGCG
>VXBR01000945.1:1026184-1044450 GCA_013400215.1 Cisticola juncidis | reverse complement strand
CGGGCTCGCCACAGCCCGATGGCAGCGTGCCCGCTGCTGGGGTGCGCGGCACACCTGGCCCGGGGCGTGCACACCGGCTCAGGGCATCCACGATGCACTGTTAGCACTTCTAGACCAAGCGAGATCGCCGGTGATTACACAGCCTCCAGCGAGTTGCATGACTCATATCACAAGAGTTTAACGACAACGTTGCCGCAAGAACTAATAGCTATAAACTGGCCAGGAGTAAATTCAAGCTGGAGATGACGAAGCGGTGGTATAAGCCGTGCATTTAGCACGAGGTCCTATCCACAGGGCGGGAAAGTGAGGAAGGAGATGAGGTGTGAGCTGATGATAACTTCTAAACATAAGAGACAGAACACCTGTTTCTTGTAGAGAAAAAACAGTAATTACATCTTAAAAGCACTATTTTAACTAAACTATCAGTATTCCATCTAGTCACCAGTTACAATATTAAGACGCTTAAAAAGGATATTTCAGAACATTGCCATATACCTAATTTAGAATCCCACATTCCGCATGACAGGAAAAAGCAGAACAACTTTCTTATCATAAGATTAGGAAACTTAAAAATATTTAGCAGCCACAAAGAAAAACAGCAACATGTTCCTTTGCTGAAGACCTACTTTGAGAATATATTTTGTGTGGCATATATTATGGCTGTTGAAAAGTCCCTAAGAAGTACCTTGAACTTTTCCTGTCTGCCTTCAGAAAAAGACATAAACCTAAATGCTTTCCATAGATATTATTGCCTCTTGAGCAATTCCTTAGGAATGCCCTCCACGGAAGAAAAAAGAAAAAAAAAAAAAGAAAAAAAAAAAAAAAGGAAGAGCAATTGCAAGTCATCATGAGTTGTGAGTGCTCCCGTTTCAAGTTCACTGGCACTGGAACTTGATCTTACTCTCCTTGTGTTAACTAGTCCTTTGACCCAAACCCTAAAACTCCGCCCCTGCACCATCCTATAAAACCCCATGACCCTGCCCCTGCCCCTGCTTCCTCTCTCTGTATTCGTCTTTGCCTTCTTCTCCTCCCTGGTCCTGGGGGAAATAAATTTGGATTCTCGAGCTTAACAAAACACAGACTTGTCTCGTCTGTTTCCCTGCCGGCGACTCCACCTCTCTGGACACGATGGTCACTGTTGCCATTCGATGCAAATGAGTTCACAAAAGGACAATAACAAAAGCTTGATATATTCAAAGTATGACACACAAATAGAGTAAATAAGAGAAACTTATAGAGAAAGAATAAAATTGTGGCAAGAGAATAAAGTATTCATTTTTGTGGCTGGAGATGCAGTCAGTTATCTTCAGGAGATGAAACAGTACTTACTACAACTACTTGCTCTTTCCAGTCTTAACTCCACAGCTTCCAACTACTTTCAAACCCAATCCTCCTTTCATTAAGAATTACATATGAGTAACCCAACAAAGCCTACAGAGTCAGATTTTGACAAAGCCAGTATGAACAGAAGGCTGAAGTGTGGGAGGTAGCAGTGATACATGACTCCAATAATGAAACATGGCTATGAACTTCCTTATGAGTGCTTATGCACTACTCATTACTGCCAAAAAAACTTATTGATCGAACACATTGGTTAATTCCTCACATATTCTTAGTAAGCTATCATTGTGGTTTAACAATGGCAGCAACTCAGCCCCACACTTCCTCTCATTCACTCCTTCCTAGTGGGATCAGACAAAGAATCAGAAGAGCAAAAATTAGAAAACCTATGCATTGAGATAAAGACAGTTTAACTGGTGAAGGAAGAGCCATGCATGCAAGCAAAGCAAAACAAGGAATTTCTTCACCAGTTCCCATGGGCAGGCAGGTGTTCACCAATCTCCAGGAAAGCAGGGCTCCATCACATGTAATCATTACCTCAGAAGACAAACGCCA
The DNA here is from genome assembly GCA_013400215.1 of Cisticola juncidis. Lineage (NCBI taxonomy): Eukaryota > Metazoa > Chordata > Aves > Passeriformes > Cisticolidae > Cisticola > Cisticola juncidis. The sequence goes on along the minus strand of VXBR01000945.1, from coordinate 1,042,554 downwards.
TCACTCCAAATGTCCCTCACTTCCTTCTTCTTTCCCCAGCTCTACATATGTTGAGCATGACACCATACATTATAGGATATCCCTATGGTCAGTTGGGGTCAGCTGTCCTGGCTGAATCCCCTCCCAGCTCCTTGTGCATCCCCAGCTTCCTCACTGTTGTAGTGGGCTGAGAAGTAGAAAAGGCCTTGGCTCTATGCAAGCACTGATCAGCAGAAACTAAAACATCCCTGCGTTATCAACAATGTTTACAGCACAAATCCAAAACACAGCCCCATGCCAGCTACTGTATGGACAAATAACACTACCTGAACCCAAACCAGTACAGCTACAAATACTTGTTAACCCTTGAACTGGGACCTGTTACCAGCCTATTACAACAGTTTATCAAGTCTAATAAAATATATTTTAAAAGTATAAAAGCCTTTCTTGCTTATGTCACACCTGCAACAACTTTAATAACATGTATTTTTTCTCTCAGATCCCAAATTGTATGTAGAATTCAAGGCTTAGAGCACTAGTTCTCTATAAATATTAGACATAGAGTCAAATTCAAGGCTTATGTCCACAAGGTAAAAACATATGAAGGACAATTGCATTGAGAGTACCTTCCTTCATGGATATCCAAACCACTATGAAATGCTCAGCACATGTGGGAATACATATTCCTTACTATTGCTCTGTATAGTTGTAGAGATCTTAGAAAGACTTGCACTGCAATCAAGAAAATCCTTAGTGCATATTTATATCATATTACTATTTTTTTTTTTGTCAGCAGCTGCACAATGCTATTGGGAAATAGTTTAAAATTACTCCAGTGTGACCACATGATAACCACATCCTTTTAGAATCTCCTGTAAAATCTGTGGAAGGCAACAGAAACCAGCAAACTGTTTTGTTCAGTTATCAAGGCCTTAGTTAATTTCAAATTGCTCTTGTATTACCATAGCTTGTCGTCTCTCTGAAACTCAAGAACAAACTCTCCATAATTTCTCCAAGCACTTGCAGTTTGACACAGACACCTCTTGCATGTGAGGGGCTGTTCTTTTCTACATCTGGGGGCACTTGGGAATACACATCTCTCCCCACTAGGCTGGTGAGCAGAACTTCTGTGGGTATAGAACAAGAAGGCTTCCATCTTGATTTTCCACAAGACTGAGAAATCATTTCTGTTTTGCAAAGAAAATGAGATAATTCTATCCTATGGCATTGATTTATTGTCCATGTCTGTGTGATGAAATTAGGTTTTTGCAAAGATTGTTCAGAACTGAAATCAGAACTTATTGTTCAGAGTTTAGCAGTGTACTCTCTTGGGAGGTCCTCTCACGGACCTCTCTTGGAAGTTTGCAATACCTGATACTTTAATCTGCCTTTGTGGCTGCCTCACCACACTGTTCCACTGTCTAAACTGCTCAATACTCAGTTTCTGAGTCTCCACAGTTTACAATATGGCACTTAAACTACCCCTGAAGTCTGGCATTTTGAAGAATATACGGGTTGTGGTTGCCAGGGTGAGTACAAGAGGAAGATAAATGTTACCAGAGCGAGAGACAAAGAGAGATAATGGGGGAAAGAAGCAGGAAGAGGATGGCTGAGACAAGAGTGAACTGCAGTACTGCTCTTCTGAAAAAGTTCAATTCTCATTTTTATCAGAGTGGAAGAAGAAAGGTGTCGGAGTCCAGGATATCCCTCTGGCAGCCCTGGAGGATTTGGAGACTGTACAGGGGGGTCTGGGACCTGTACAGGGGGGTCAGACAGACTCACACACAGCCCAGGAGGACACTGATTCTGACTCCTGTCCATGGGAGTGAATAATCACATGTAAGAGGAATCACAAATCCTAAGAATTTAAAAATAAATAGTAGTTAGTTTGTTATAGAATATAAATATAGAAATTAGGATTCTTAGTATATGGGGCTGAAGGGACAAGATGGAGGAATTGGGGAGTGGCCCCTGGCCTCCTTCTTCTTGCTCTCGTCCCCCATCTTCTCCTGACTTGGACTTTAGAGATTGGTTTAGAATAGAATTGACATGTTAGTGTAGGTAGTAGATATTGGCAAAATTTTGTAAATAAAAAATACATCTTGGACAGTGGTTGGGTTGGAGATACCGTACTTAAGGTGCGGGATCTCTGATCTGCCCAGTCCAGCCGCGTGTCTTGCTTTGCTGGGGACGCCTTGCAAAGCTGAACAAGAACTGATAGATAATATGGAATAAACAACTCTGATAACACGAACTGCTGGACTCAACTTGTCATCTCTGCCTTCGGTGTGAAACACCTAGGGCAAAAGAGAAGACTGAAAACCTTATTACTTTGGGGAATAGCAACCCCAGGGAAATCCCCAGGGAACAGCAACCCAGGGGGAAGACCCCACTGCCTCGGGGAACGGCTGCCCTGAGGAGAATCTCAGGGAACAACAACCCTGAGAGAAAGGAAGGCTGCCAGCCTGGAAAGGGAGACAGTCAGGGAGAATCAAGAAACTGAATGGCGAGCTCAAAGGATAGTAGCTATAACCAAAAGATTTTTAAATACATGCAGCAAGACGGTGAGTCCAAATGGATCACTCAGAACAGCAGGCTGGAAAGAATCAAAATTCTTGAATGCCATGTGACAGAAGCTTGTCTTCTTCTCCCCAAATCCAAGTTTACAGGTAGCATGTTATGGTGTTTGTAATATAACCAAATTTTGAGAGGACCGAGTTCCTCTGCTCGGGCTGGTTGCTCATTGAAGCTGCAGGTCAGCATCTGCACTAATACCACCTCAGCCTGTTAGAACCCAGGCAGGCTCTTGCCCTGCCTCTGGCAGCTCCTTACTTTTTAGCACTCTCATTATACCACCCATCCAGCCTTAAGTGCACTAGAAATATTTTTAGCACTGGACTGCAATCTTTGGCTTAAACATGTCATCCCCATGGTTGCATTGAACTGTGGGGTGCTCAATGAACGTAACTCCAAGGGAAAATGCAGAGCTTAAGAAACTGGCTACTGCTTCTAGGAATATGGACAGAAAGGTGGAGCAGGTGGAGCAGTACCAACAGCATGCAGAATGCCCACATGAACGCTGAGCTCACACTGTGCAATGAAGCAGAACTTCCAACAGGACACACTTTCATTAGTTATTAGACAAAAAATAAAAGGCTCCTTCTAGGCTCTACCACCATTTCCACACCGAGTTCAGTGCCAATGAAAACCTCCTCTCTACACATACATAACTTTTATCTCAGCACAACTTTGTTTTCTTGCAGCTCTTCTAGGAAAACTGCTTTTTAGTGTTCTGCTGCTAGAATATTAGATTATACTTTGACTGTTACCATCATTTTTGCTGTAATACAAAGCTTTCAGATGTGCATACTACCATCTCCTGGGCTGAACTTATATAGCACTTCCTTGAGAAACTTATGTTTCTTAGGCTTCATACAGATTTCTTATCCTTTCAAGATCTTTAGGGGAGATAATGGTATGTTGTTCCACTCAGTACAAGACCTACCCTATAGATAAGGTGCCTTTGGGGCTTTTCAAGATGCCTTTGGGGCTTTTCTAGAGCACAAGAAGATTAAGTGATGGGTGGATATAGGGAAAAACATTATCCCCTGAGGAGATAGGAAAAAACCTGGTAGCATTATTTGTATGTGCTAGCATGCTTTCTGAGCAGTACAAAGGAAATCACACGTTCCCACTTCTTGTGGAGGGAGGGAAGAAGTCAGGACCACATGTCTCACAGGAGCTGCTACATTAGAATATCTGTGTTAGGACTGCAGTGGTTGCAACACACTGGGGTATTGCAACAGGAGTTGCAGTTCAGAGTTTCAACCAATATATGGCAGCACTGGAGGTGCCAAATGCATCTCAGAGGGTGCCCATGTTAGCAGTGGGCACTGTTGTTCCTACCCACTTTGTCCTTGGTAGCTCAGCTTGCAGGGAGAGGTCAGCCCCGATACTGTGTGCCTCTCTCCATGGCTTGCTCAGAGGTTGGCTTCTGCCCTTTTTCTAGACCTCTGTAGTGTAAGTATGTGACTGCCTCAGAGTTGACATGAGCTGTGTCTCACAGCTGGAGCCTGGAAGTGCTGCAGCCCCCAGCTGAGCCTTTCTCCTGGGCAGGCTCTGAAAGGCTGTGCTGCCTGAACTGGGGGCATGTGGGGTGGCTCTGAGACAGCAGAGCAGGTTCCACTTTTCCTCTCTGTCCTCCTCTGCCCTGACCAGCTCCAGTGACTCGCTTTGTGCATAAGTGTCTCTTCCCTAGCTGTATTTAGCCTATATCCTGCTGCTTGGCAACACCACAAGACCAAGGAAGAACACACTGTGGAAAAGGTGTCTGACAACACTGGTGACAAATGTGTTTGATTGTGTTAGCCACAAACCATGGCTATCGATATTTGTTACTTATTTCTCTTCTATTTTGCCACTATTTATTTTTACAAAGACAGTGACATGTAGAGCACCCAGCAGTCAAGTCATCCAGTCTGGAGCAGCTGGGATGGACAAAGCCCCGTGCCAGACGGACAGCACCTGAGCAAGGAACATGCTGCAGTGTGCTGGCCGTGCTGCACTCGCCATCAGCTGAATCACCTGTGCGTGTGTGACGGAACAGGGGCGAGCAGTTTCGAGGTTTCCAGTCTACAGCTCAGTGTTGTGACCTGCTGGCAGAGAGGGGAATTCGTTTTCCCCACGCTCCCCATCTCTCGGCTGCCAGTGACAGAGGGACGGTGGCAGATGAGGACAGACTCCTTTGGCAGCACCAGGTGCACTTCCTGCCCCAGGGAAGCAGCCCAGGTGACCCCTGGCTGGCGATCACCCCTCGGTGACTCCTGCCCAGCTGCCACACTTGGTTTTCCCCCGGAGGCTGCTCCCCCAAATCAAATGGATACTTTAGGCACTTAAAAGTGTTTTTTTTTTCCATGAAAAGAACACTGTTCCTTTTAATGGAACCTCTTGGGTGATAGTTTTCCTTCAGGGACTTGATTTGCACCATTCTTTCCTCGGAAAATAGCAAAATGACTTTCTTGTGAGGCTTTATTTAACCCTCATTGAGGAAGGGCCTCTGCTGTGACTGCTGGGGTCAGTCATTGGTAACAGCAGAGGTATCTCCCACAGAGTATTTGTTTGACAAAGCCATTTGCAGCCTATTGCTTACAGCTGCTCAGTTTCATCCCTTAATTTCTGTTTCAAACCACGTCCCAGCTCTTGGTTTCAAACCCGCACAAATCTCCCTCTCCGGCGGACATGTGGCGGGCAGGCCGAGATCAGGCACCGCAGCGGGCAGCCCCTGCGCATAAGCGCATGCGGGCGCAGGCCGGGGGTCCTGTCACCCTATAAGAGCGCGCGGCGGAAGCCACGCCCCCTCTCTGTGCAGCGGCGCGCGGTGGTGCCGGGTGAGTGTCCGCCATGGCGCCGGGGCCCGGCCGGGCGGGATCCCCCCGGCCCNGTGTGTGCTGGCCCCGGCGCGGTGCTGCTGCGTGCATCTTGCAGGCCGGGAGAGGGGCGCGGGGGCCGCCTGGCAGGGCCGCGGTGCGCATGGCGTCCTCTCCTCCCTAAAAGAGCGTGCAGGCAGCATGGCCCGGTGCTCGCCAGGAGGATTTAATGCCTCAACTTCTTTCGAGTTCATCCTTCGTCAACTCTACCTGTGGCTTAGTTTTTTTAACTTGCTTTTCTTCTGTGCTTTTGTTAATGGCCGGGTGTCTGCAGGTGAACGGGAAGCTTTTGCTTTTAGTTAGAAATTGTTATCACGATCAGAACATTGTGTGTCTTCTCTTTAGCATTACTGCTGGAGGTGTAATGGATGTTAACACCGCTCTGCAAGAAGTGCTGAAGACCGCACTTATCCACGATGGCCTTGCTCGCGGTATCCGCGAAGCAGCCAAAGCCTTGGACAAGTAAGTGTGGTGTCACCGGTTTCTCTAGTGTGAATAGTAAAACCATGTGAGACCTTATGATGAGGTGTGTTGAACACGTGCAGTGGCCATCTTGTCCAGGTGTTTAGTTTAGGACTTAACAAGACTATAGTTCACTGCCAGTAATTTTTGTCTTTTGTAATCTCTGGTTTGGGGCCTTCAAGTACAGTCTTAAAATACAGAAGCTAAACTCGATGATTCAAGTACATCTGGTGTATTGGGTCCTGTCTTTTTGTGGCCGCAGTGCCACTGAGTGTTCATGTGAGTATTTCGGTTTTGTGAAGAAAATGGAATGATGCTTGCTGTATGTAGCTATGAAAATCTGGGTCTCAAGGACATTGTGTTTTAGAAGGTAATCAAGCATTCTCAAAACTTTATAAGACTTAAATCGGGTTGGTATGTATTTCAGACTTTTTCTTAAGAGGTTATTTTGTTTTTATGAATAAGCTTTAAATTCATACCTTTTTTTTATTAATATTGCAACAGTAAGTAAATTGTCAAGGGGGAATATCGAAACAATACTGAACTTATGTGGCAGTCATTGAGTAATCAGTTATGGCCTTTTGTAGGGCAAAGTATATGTATATATGTACATATATATAGGTATGTGTGTGTATATATATATATAGGTATGCGTACAGACCTCTGTGTGTCTGTTTATATGCAAATCCGTACTTGCCTTGCAAGAAAAGTCTGCCTAAATGTAAAGCTGCGGTGTTTGGGTGATGACTTCAGTTAGTCGGATACCCCTTCACTCGTCCTGTGAGTGACAACTGCTGTCTGACAAACCTGTATGCAGAAACCGCTGGGACAAGGCACTAAACAAGGGCAGAGAAATTCACCTTGGGTGACTGACAGCCGGTTTGTTATGAGTTTTTCTGAGTTCAGCTACAGCTTTATAAGCTGTGTGTTAAAAGGGTGATGTGTGTGCGAGCTTTAGACATTTGTGTGTGATGGTTCTTGCTTGGAAACGTTTCTGGCATTCTGGTGACACCTGCTGAAGAAGGTCTTTCTAGGGAAAACTGACTTTGTTTGCAGGGGTCACGTTGCATTAGGTTAAGCATAGAAGACCTACTCAGCTCTCTTTGTTGTCAGGTATCCCTTTGGTATCTTAACATTGTACCACAGTATACAAAGATCCTAATTAGAATTGGGGCCCTGTCATAACAGCTTCTCTGAACGTAAGTAGAAAAGATTGCTCTGAAGAACTTACAACACCTTGACGTGGAAATTCAAGCTTTTAGTGATTACACTTCTAATGTTAAATTACTGTAATCTGTGGTAAATAAGAAAAAGTGACTTGTAGCTTGGTTAATTTGTAACAGTGACAGTTCTGTAGGGGACCTGGTGTTTATCCAGTCATCAAACCTTTTTCCGATGGCTGAAAATTTACTTAAAGGCATTTTTAAAAGCTTTTAAAATAGGAGTAGAATCTGGGGGTAAAGCTAACAATGTATGATCAGCCTGTAACGTATATATGAAAAACTAGAGTGACAAATCACATCAAAAGTATTTCAAAAGCTTATGGTGTATCACACAGAAGTTTAAACTTAGGAAGTGGTTCTCTAGAAATGCACGTGCTGAATTCAATTATTTATGGTTTTGATTAACAAGAAGCTCAATTACTGAAGTAACATCTGTCAGTTCTCTTTTTTTTGTTTTAGACGCCAAGCCCATCTCTGTGTTCTGGCTTCAAACTGTGATGAACCCACATATGTAAAACTAGTTGAAGCACTCTGTGCAGAACATCAGATCAACTTGATAAAGGTGAGTGTCAACATGAGTTGGAACAAAAGTTTGGAACAGTTATGCTTCTTGATTTAGCATGTAGAGAGCTGAACCTTTAGAACACTGCTGTAATTCTGTGTATGGCTTACCTAGGCAGAACTTCCCTTAGCAGCAGATTGTTCTAGTTCTGTGTAATTGCCATTTTTCCAAGTATTAAACCTGTGGATGTAAATGGCAAGGGGTCTGGATTGGGGATTCTGCACAGTTAAAGTGAATTCTGTTGTCTGTGTAATAAGAAATGAAATGATTGCTGGGAGTGGAGGGCAGGGGGGGCATTCAGTGACTCCAGGGAAGCTCAAGCTGTACAATGATGATACTTTGGCTCCCTCTACTGATGCCTGTGAGGAGAGCAGCCATCCGTTACCCAATCCTTCTGACGGTACAGCAGCTTCTGGGTTGGAGCCAGGTGTGCCAGAAGTGGCAGGTTCTGATGTGGTGTGATGCCCTGCACAGGTGGACGATAACAAGAAGCTGGGAGAATGGGTGGGTCTCTGCAAGATCGACAGAGAAGGAAAACCGCGCAAAGTGGTGGGCTGCAGTTGTGTGGTTGTCAAAGTAAGATTGCTCATTATGTCTTTATTTCTTGACTTCTGAAAATAAGTAATAAACAAAAGATTGCTTTAGATACGGGACCATTTAATACAGCTAATTTTTTAAAAAGTTTTATATTGTTGATAGTGAACATAAACTGCTTTCCTGTGTCGTAGTCCCTGTCATGTTTATTTACCCATATACATTTTGTGATTTAATGGTTATGTCCTCGAAGTATCTGTGCCTACCTGCCAGTAATCATTTAAGGGAAAGGCCTACTTAAAAGATAGGAAGCTTTGCTTCAGAAAAAAAAGCCAGTTCAGTGTATCCGCTCAACTTGCAAGTGTTTTGCGGAGCTTATTTTACGTTAACACTGGCAAAGGAAAGCCACAGTACGAGCCTTGAAGACTTTGTGGTCTCTGAGGTCCCAAGAGATGGCTACATCTTCACAATCAATACTAGTGTCTTCTGCATGTATTTCCATAGTTACAATACTTTTTAACTTGAATTTCTTTAGGCAGAAAAGATTTTGTTTGCGTCCTTGTCAACGGGTGTTACATTTGAATATAGTAGAACAGTACTTTATTAGAACAGCCTTATTAAAGAACAAGAGAAAAACTGGCAAATTGCTTGAGCTTACTTGTGTGTAGTTTTGGGAATTCCTTGTGAAAATGTGTCAGAATCCATTTGTCCTTGTGAAAAAAAAAAAACAGTTTGTAAAATTCAGGATGGGTCTGTATGTTAATAATGGGTTATTTTGTGTTACAGGACTATGGCAAGGAATCTCAGGCCAAAGATGTCATCGAAGAGTACTTCAAGTGCAAGAAATGAATGATAAATAAATTTTGAACCAGTCTAGTGTATGTGTGTTTACTGATCTGGTGTCTGGAACAATTGTTTTGAGTTGAAAAGGACAGCATCAGAAAGTGCAAAAACTTTGCAAATGATAGTGTAATTTATTAGCATTTTAACTGTATAAGTTTGCTAAAAAGATCATGGGGATCCCTGCCATTCCTGTTCAGGGCAGTTCTGTTTCCAGTTTCTACCCCAGAAGTTGCTAGCTAGAACATGGCACAGATTCAAGTTGCAATAGTGCAGACAGTTACAGTAATCCTTGCTTGGTAGTGCTTTGGTCTGTATTTCTAGGATTCTGAGTAACTTGTCTAAAGTATTGCTGCCTGTGTGATAAAAACTTGGGTCCCTCTGCTGAGACAAATAAGAACAGCTTTAGCTGTTTCCCAAGTCTTCTGAGATGTTGCAGGATTTCTATAAATGCTTTCTTAATTTATCCAGGGAACTTAAAGGACACAAGATGTGTTTTCCATGTTCCTCTGCCTCAGATTATAGGTGATAACATCTTCTAAATAGTGTTGTCATGCACTTGTAGATCTGATTCTGTAGTTCTGAGTAGGTAGGGTAGCCAAGAGTTGAATTCTCATTTGCTGAGATAGGGCAGTGTTGAACTCCTAACTTGCCCACTGTTTTGGTTTCTGTAGTAGTTGAGAATGTGGTTTTTTGTCTTTTTTAGAAGCAAGGGATTCAGACTGGAAGATGTGATTTGTTTCTCCTGCAAGTTTTACATAAATTAAATTTTCTGCAGAGTAGCTCTTAAGTTGAGTAAATCATAAGCAATTGGACTGATAGGCTGATGTGTGAGATTGAATGTGAATATGTGGGGCTGAGCACCTGTGCCTGAGGAATTGATAATGTTTACCTGTCTTCATGCTCTTAAATTTCAATTTTCATTATGGTTTGTAACCCTTCTTTTGATAGCCCTATCATAAGTGTATGAATGAAGGCAGGCATCTTCTCCAACTGGGCTCAGATGCACTTTTTTTACAGCTCCTCTTGAGGCTCTTGGAGAGGCTCTTAGTTTAGGCCCTGTCTACTGCTTTGTGGTAGACAAAGTCTGGGTGACCAGTTGCTGAAAAGGTTTCTGTAGTAACATTTTCAGGTGTACTCAGTAGTCACCTGTTCAAATCTCTTGAGGTCTGTATCCTTTTGCTAAACTTCATGCATGTTCTCAGAAAACAGACCTTAAGGTACTGGAATTTGTCCTAAGGAGGATGGCAAGTCTTGTGTAGGGTCTGGAGCCAGTTAAGCTGTGGTTGTTTAACCTGGAAGAGGCTTGGTGGGGGATCATGCCACTCTACAACCATCTGAAAGTTTGTAATGCTTCTCCAAAGCAGCAAGTTACAAGTTAAAGAGAAGTGGCCTGAGGAGGTTTAGACTGGGTGTTCTGGAATATGCTCCGGCGTTAGAGCCCAGGGAAGAAGTGGAATCAGCAATCCTAGACGCAGTTAAAGAGACTTGTAGGTTTGACACTTGAGAACATGGTTTGGTGGTGGACTTGGCAGTGCTGGGTTTGCAGTTGGTCTCCATGATCTTTTCCAACCTAATTCCATGGTTCGATTCATGTGTTAAGCCTGCTACCAAGTTCAGGAGAGTCCAGCTCACACAAACTATGGGTTTACAAAACACTCATTTAACATGTTTTAACTTTGTGAGAGAAATAACATCAAAGTAGTTTTTGTGCTTGATTTATGCCTGTTGAATGGCAACAGCAGTAGATGGGTTATTACATTTCCTCTGAATTACTATGAAGGGATTCAAGTAAGGGGAGTTGTGGTTTACAAGCAAGTTTTTCAGGCACTGTTTCTTTTGTTGCAGTGGAATGACACCTCAGTAAACATTTAGGAATGCTATTTTATTTTAGTGTGTCACCTTGCCATTTTACATAGCAGTGAATGTTAGTACTAGGGAATGGCACCTTCTCGTGCCAAGTTTTTTTCATTGGAGTAGAATCAAGACTTCCTAAGTGTTTTTTTAAAGAATAAATTACATTGAAATCTAGACTTTCTTACCAAAATGCTTAGGTGTCGAATAAGGGCTTTTCTGGAAATGAGTCATGACAAGAAGTGACCTTGAAACTTACACAGGGTAAGTGTTGGAGAACTAATGTAAGTTTGCTTTATGCTTTTTAATTAAGATTATCCCCTAGGGTTTTGTTTATTTTCAAAAATTTCCTGAGAACCAAATTCCACCCACAGCTTTTGATTCACCTTGACATTTATTAAAAGTTTATTTTATTTTTCTAAATTGGCTGAGGCAAGGAAGTGATTACTAGTCCTTCATGCTGCATCACTTAGTAAAAGCTTCTCTGAGGCCTTTGCATTGTAGACTAAAGAGACCGCATATCTTCATGCTTTCTTGATGAAGGGTATTTTTTTTTTAATTTAACTGTAGAAGATGTACTGATTTTGATATGTCCTGCAGGATTTCAGGTAAGTCTTTGGAGTAGGCTTTGGGATTCTACTTGAGGTTGTAGCCCAAAGGGGTACATTACTGGTCTCCAGAATGGATGTGGTTAGACAGCATTAAACATGGGAATAGAAATTAAAGACTTCAGAGTTAGGGCTTCAGGACTGACCCTGACTTTTCTTCTGTTCATCATATTTAATGTCACTTTCACGTTTTCCTTTTGAAACTGGCATAACACAATTATTTGCTTAGTGATGTATGTTTTGTGGCTTTTGGCTGGCAAAAGCATCAGATTTTTTTCCCGAACTAGAATAGCAGGCTTGGGTGGTTTTGTCTGGAAAGGTAGGTGTTTTCAAGCCTAAATTATATTTCACTATGAACTAGAAAGCTAATGAAGTGCTTTAAAGAAAATCTGGTAAGTCATTGTGAAGGTGTCAGGAACAGGGCATTGGAGAACATCTGATGTGCTAATTTAAAAGTCTTGAGACCAGTTAAGCTCATTTTTTTTCAGAACTACCTGTGTGTTATCTGGGCCACTACTGTTTTTCTGTCTGTTACGTGCTTTGCCGGAGGTCATAAAAGCCAGGGTGTCTGTGCAGCACCACCACCACCGATTTGCACAGTTGCTGCTTTGATGGACTCATGGGCCCGACTGTGGCTCCTGTAGGAGAATTGGCAGTACCTGACCTCCCCTCTGCCATGGCAGCGCATATTTCACTGGTGCAGCTCCTTGGAGTCTGGGATGATGGCACAGCTACTGTGCTACTTCTGGCTAAAAGCGGTTATGCATGTTTCTAAGGTGTGAGCCCGAGAGCTCACTTGAAGGGAGGTTTGTTCTAGGACAGCTCGCTCGCAGTAGGGTCCTGTTGTAATGTGCTGATGTGCTTTGCAGTAGCTCAACTGTTGGGGCATCAGGGCTTGTCAGCAGCACATCTGCTGCTGCACAAGCACTTCTGTGGGCTTCAGCCACTAATTTGGAGAGCATTGTTTGCCTGCTTTGCCAAGAAAAGAGTGTTCCTGTCTTATTTAATGCATTAAGTACTTTATGGAGGGTGAGAACTAATCTCACATATAGAAAAAAATACATTTAATAATAAACCACAAAATATCTGCAAAACATGTAAAAAACTAGGCATATGTCCCAATATTTTCTGTTTAATAGCATTTCTGGTTGAGAATTGCCTCTACCTGTCTGATTTTGTTACTTGTTAGTTTTGGAAAACCTGGCTGCAAGCCAGTGTTCCTCGTGTGTGTGTTCCTGAACCTGGTGCAAGCATTGTCCCTGAAACCTGCTCCCTTTCCTGGAGAATGCAAAGGTCTCTCACCTAAGGATGTGAAGGAACTCTGAACATATATCTGTTTATCAGCCTTGAAGATATCTTGAAGATGATATGTTTGGGATGTGAACCCTTGGTAAGATTTGTAATTTGTGTTAGAATATTGCCTGGAAAATAGAACAGATCTTCCCCAACAAATTAAGAGTGCTAACATAAAAGCAAACTTGAAAGCATTCAGGTACATACTATGCCAAAAACTGTACATAATAAAGTAATTCTGCAATTTTTATAAGGTTAATTGATCAGTATACCTAGCATATATCGTCCAATTAAAAGATTTGCTGGTTAGGTAGTAATTCCCAGAGTCTTGCCCCTCTGGAAGCGGCCAGGGGCTTCTTTGCCCCAATTCTGTTATCCCCAGTCTGGATTCTGGTTGGAAAACAACATCCTCGTAATTGGCTTTTTCTTGGAATAAGACTAAACAATATTTTAGGAATGTGTCTAGAAGGTTTGCTTATTGTTCCTAAAAGTATGGAAAGAGGATAGGAAAATTACTAGGAGCTACAGCTGTGAATTAGTGATCTACAAAGCTACAAATATATGAAAAATAAAAAGCTAAACATCTTAGGCATCAAGACCATTGAACCAGATAGCAGATGTTAGGTGAGCACAGATATGTTTTTTATTTTTCAGCCTTAAGGAAAGCAGAAGTAAGGACAAATTATTTTTTCAATGGTTTTAGACATTTAAGTAAATGCACAGATATGTTTTAAGCCATTGGTCAACAAGCAAATGTTTGAGATTCTCTTTAAGAAAATGGGCAGCTGGAGTGGTTATTATGTGTTGTATGTGATGATCTCACATGCTTTCATAATTTCTTGGTGTGCTGGCATTATTTGTGTATGAAAGGGCACCACACAAAGCCCTAAGTGCACACATCAACTGCTTCATATATCTGATCTACTCTAAATTATGATACAGTCTTTTATAGAAATAAATCACTATACAAATATCTGACCTTTCAGCCATTTGTTATTATGTTTCTTTTTCATTCTGAAAGTGTTCAAATCATGTTATGTTATATGGCCTAATGGAAATTTATCTGAAAATCACCTTGTCTTAAGGAGCTTTTCCCCTCCTTTCCAATTCAAAAGCAATTAGAGGGGACTTCTTGTAGTTTGTAAGTAAAAGTATTTAAAATATTTTCACTGAGACCTCTGAGCAATACAATATTACATGAAATGGGCATACTTTAAGTAACAAGTATGCTTTTAAAAAAAATTAGGCACAATTTGGATTGTACCTGATGTGTTGGTTTAATTTTTTTGATATCTAATATTTTATATTGCTGAAAGATTAATAGGCACAAAACAGAGTTATATAAAAAATGTATAAGTGAGCAAATGTTCAGGTACAAATTAACCTAGCTTGTCCTATAACTCAGTCACTGTCAGGAATCTGTTTGTCTTTGCTGTAGTCTGACTAAGGGCTAAGGTAAGGTAAGCTTTACACTTCCAGGCAAAACAGTAGTTAGTATGTTGATGTTCTACAATATACTTATGTGTAAGCAAACAGATACTATGTTCCAAAACTGATGAAAAAGGCATTTATCTCAGTGCCTGGCATGCCAGGTTGCTGCCCTGTAAAATTTACAATCAAGTTGTGAAACTGAAAAAACGTATTTTATGTGGATTTTTCCGAAAAAAAAAGTTTACTAAATTACCTGCTTTCATATTAAAAAATCATACTTCCAGTATGGGTTTTTTTCCCTTCTCACCTGCATGGTTCTAAGACATTTTCTGCAGTGAAAGAGTTCAAATTCCTGTTGAAATAAGCTTTGTATTTTGAGGATAGAAAAAAAGCCATGACCCCTACGTAACCTTTTGTATTGATTGTATTGTTAGCAGCCAGTGTGTTGGGTAACATAATACAGATGCTTAGGACAGATTTAGGAAGGCAAATGGAGGAAAAAGCCAAAAGGTTTCTAGTTTTAAGACTTTGTTTAAGGGAACTGAGTCATGTTTTGTAGAACCCCTCCACAAAAAAATGAAACACCCTTAGATATCCATATATATAAAAGTGTTCATATGTCAATAGAGCTATGGTATATATTCTTTTTCATCCATTTATTTGAATGGACAAAATTCAAGTAACACCCTTCAGCTTTGTTGTTTTCAGAGTAACAAAACAGAGTATTTGTCAGCACATGTACAAGAAGTGCCTATACAAGCATGCAACTTGGCAAGCTACTGTATTCAAAAATAAAAAAGTAAATTCATATCCTGTTTCTGCAGAGGCTATAACTTCCATCTCTCCAAAGAAAAATCTCAGTGGGTTCTGACTTCCCTCATGGTTATCTACCAGTTGTTATCTACCTCTTTCTTTTAAAAACAGTATGTCTTGATCCTTTTTGATCATTGTGAACAGCATCATCATTCTATCTGACCCTCAAGTCCATATACATGTCCTTTTCAGATACAAATTATCAGAAATATATGTGCCTCTTCTATTTTACATTGTGTGAAAACACCCCTAAAAGCTACTGTTTGGACATGAATTTTGAGTGATTTTTTCACATATTAAGAAGAGAAGAGGCAAACTGATCAACATGGTTAGTAGCAGATGGAGGTAGAGCAACAATTGCAAGAGGCTGAGTCAGTGCAACAGAGACAATTTGGCAGTGAGCCTCGAAATGACCCTCTCTCACCCTTGATTTGTTGCCAGTTAAAATCCATAAAATGAGTGGCAAAGTACAGGAGAACAACTTGCAAGGGACAGAAGAGTGGAAGGACAAAGACGCGTGCATGCAGACACGTTTGCCATTTTAAAGGTAGATTACAAAGCTCAAGATAGTATTAGATGGGAAAGAAAAGCTGTGTGTGCCATCCTGTTAAAGTCTCTAGGCATCTATGTTTTATTTAAACATGCAGTCATGTGCTGTTGTTTCTACACTTGTCTCAGGATATTTGAAGGCAAACCTGCAGACCCTAAGAATGATCCAAGGTTCTGCTGGGATGAAGCCTGCAGTGTATAAAATAAGCAAAACAAACAAACAAACAAACAAAAACACAAAACAAACAAACAAAAAAACCCCAACCAAACAACGCACTCCCCTAGTTCAAAACAAGCCCCAATAAACCAAAGTGAAGACTGTTGTTTTATGGTTAAAAATGAATATTTTTGTCTGTGCCACCAAGCTCCTGTGTGGAGATCGGTAAGTCACTTGGAAGTGTTGACTGACCGTGTTTTCATTCCTTGGAAGCACCAGCTTGATAGTGCTTTGTTCTTTAGGAATTAATAATGCTCACACATATGGACATTTTGTTTTAAGCACAGAAAGCTACCCAGCGTGCTTTATTCCTGAAAGACAAGAGTTTAGAAGAGTCTCGGACTGGGAGGTCTTCCTGGACGGGTGCCTGTAGCTTATGAGCTGTAATTTCCCGAGGTGCGGAAGGGGAAGCAGTGCTGTTGGGGAGGGCGGGGACCCCAGACCCGGCTGTGCCTGTGCCGGTGTGGGGCACACTCGGGGCCCGGCGGCGCTTCCCCGGCCAGGCAGGAGGTGGCAGGCGAGCCCCGGCGCGGAGCCCCGGCGGCCGAGCAGGTGCCGCGGCGGGCCCGCAGCGCGGGG
>VXBR01000945.1:979550-1026102 GCA_013400215.1 Cisticola juncidis | reverse complement strand
GGGCCCGCAGCGCGGGGAGCGAACGGGGAATGGGACTCTTTCATGCTTTTGAACGCTTTGTCGGTTCCTATGCATACTTTCCGGCGTTGAAGCCTTGTAAAACCCCAGCATGTCAGATGCTGGAGATTTTACGGTGTGTAGAAATGTGTTTGCTAAAGCCAAGGACTTTGTTGTACAGCTGCGACACCTTTAAACTGTTTTTGTGGGAGCTGTATCACACAGAACAAGTACTCTCATCTGCTTTCCTTCACAGAGATACCTAATGAACAAACGAACAGGTTTGGGGGATGTTGTCAAGAATCCAGTTTGAAAGTTCACTGCATATGCTGTAAGTAGCCCCATTCATCAGACCAAGGAACACCATTGTCAAACATGTAAAGGAACAGCACAGACTTGAAATAAGAGCCAAGATAGGTGAAGGCTTTTCTTTTCTTCCCCCTCCCTGACTCAAGTGTCTGATGTATTACAGTGTTCAAAGCATTTCAGTATGCTTATGTTGTATTCACACATATGCAATGTATTTGAAACATTCCTACCAAGGAGATTGTGGTAAAAACTGTAATGTGCAGCTTGCTGGGTTTCATTGTAAAGTAATATAATCTCCACATGTGCGAAGGCCAATGCAATATTTTATTTTTTGCTTACCCCAGGGAATATGATATTAAATTTATCAGCTGAAGTATTTGAATGAGAACTCATAAATATTTTTTGAGGTGCATCAGTGGCACACATAGGGAGGGAGAAGAGGTGCAGCACTGGGTGAAAAGGAAGTTGTTCATACTTTCCATCCTCCACTGTCACATAACAGCTATGCCTTGCCCTTCAGGTAGGATACTGGTAAAGTTTCTTGGTGACTGAAAACAAGTCTTAAATTGCGGAGAATTAGTTAGTCAATGATTTTTCCCTGATAATTATTTACTCTGTAGTACATGGACTGCAGATGTTGTTCACATTGGACACAGAGAGAGCTTGGGGAGGGAGAAGAGGGCTCCCAAAAAGAGAGGTACTGTTCTGAAGCCATTTCAAATGCACGAGAGGGCTGTTGGCCTGTCTGCTTTAGCTGATGCCCTGTGATTGCAGGCATCCTACATGGACAAGCTGCTACCAAATGTAGGAGGAGTTTGCACACTACCTTTGTGTAGTTGTAAATCTTCCAGGGCTTAAGCAAGCATCTCTACACGGCATCATCCTGTGTTGCTGTGTGATCTAGCCTCTTGTTTGGAGTTAACTGAAGCACCTCCAGAACAATCCTGTGGTGCTTTAGAACCATCCAAGCCATACTGAGTTAGCAGTTTTCTATCAGCATTGACTCCGTGTGTACCTGCAGCTGAAATTGCCCATATCAGGAGTGGTACTGACATGACCAAAGATGACATTTTGCCAATGTAGAAAATCTTTGTGCCTCCACACCTTGAGTATTGCATACAATTGGTCTCTGCATCTCAAGAAGAGAGTATTTCTTCCTAAATAAGAAAAGAGGAAAAAAAAAAAAAAAAAAGACATCTAAATTTGCTGCAAAAAATAATTGCAGGCTTATGGTTTCACTTCAGTTTGGAGAGAAAGCTGGAAAGCTGAAGAGAGATGAAGCTGATTTATGGCATCAAGAAGGCAGTGCAGAAGATGAGTGCTAAACTTGTTTACTAAATCCTACAGTACTGGATCAGAGAACATATATTGAAACTGATCGGATGTAATTTAAAACAGGTTTTTAAAAGTGCCTTTCTTCAAAGCCTGTAATAAACTTCTAAAACTGGCTGTTGCAAGAAAGTGTGAAGTCAGAACACATCAAGAGTTTCAAAATAGATTAGACAAATTAATGGATAAAAGGTGCAAACCAGATCCTATTGGGAAGGCAGTAATATTCCCTCTAACATCTGAAATCTAACAGCAGGATGCAGAAGGAGCTTGAGGATTAGATTTCAGATAGTGGCTTGTTTCATGTGCTCTCCTTAAGCCACCTCTGCAACAGCCACTGTGTGAGACAGAAGTCTGGGTGATGGACACTGCTCTCACCACATGGGGCACTTCTGAAAGAAAAAGATTAGACGGACATGCCTTCAGGAGAGCTAAAAGAGCTCAGATTGCTGCCTAAACCCTCTTGTTTCAAGGTCACAGACTTAAAAATGTACCAAAGAAATCAGCAATTGCAGAGAAAGCAAGTCAAGAGGAGGTAGCTGTTTCAATCCTTTGGAAGTCAGGAAACAAGACTTTTTAAAGAATCTGGTTGATCAGCAGCCGGCTCAAAGGCAGACTGAGGATAGCTCAGAAGTGAAAGAAGTAGAAAACCATTTTTTGTTATCATTTGAATTGAGAATATGAACCATGAATATATCTATACAGTTAGCTTTTTAGCTTCACTTGTGGGAAATTGTATTAAAATGTCCTTGAGGGACATTCTTTCTGAGCTTGCTCTGTTTTTGCAGTGGATGTACCTTCTTCTGTGCCAAGGTCATCCTGGGAATTACATTGCTCTTGGATCTACTTATCTACTACTGGCTGAAGTTGGTCCGGGCTGAAGCTGGCATGTGCTCTCCATTGCCCTGCAAGGATGTCACCTTTGTGCACCAGGATGGGCTATTTCCAAAAGGAGTTGAAAGCTGTATTTGTCCAGCCCATAACAACTTTAGTCACCCAGATCTGCCTTTGTTAGATACATTCTCTCTCTGTAATATTTAATCCATCAGAAAAGATGAACTGGCACTTTTTTTTGGTATAATTGTCAGGAAGCTCTTGGCACTTAAGAAGGTATTTCTCTCTTTGATCTAAAATAAGCTGTGTGCACTGACTTCTCTGGCACACTGCAATGTTCGCCAGTTCTCTTAAGTTTTCCTGAGAGGAACAGAATTATGAAGGTGGTGAAAGGGTGAACGGGGCAAGAATTTATTTGTTGTTTTTTTTTTTTTTTTTCTTTTAGCTGTTGTTGGCCTGAGTTCTGAGAAATTAAGCTAAATTTGTGAGGACTATATTTTTAAATATTGGCCAGTTGTTCCAGATAATAAAATAGGGATTTTTGTCCACAGGAGAAGAAATGAAAATAAATAAACACGGATATTTTTCACCTAATTTATGACCTGAAAATAGGGTTTCTCCTCAACCTGCATGATTAAATCTCTCCAGTCAAAAGGGACCATTTTGATTACATCTTCTATCAATAAAAAGTCATGGAAATGTTCTCTTTAATAAGAGAAAAAAAATCCAACAATATCAGGTGGCCGCAGTTTAGATTGTTTTGCCATTTCTACCAGGAATTTGACCATATTACAGGCAATATATAAATTATAGTTCCTCACCTTTGACATCGCTGTCAAATTTAGTTTAATGGACATTACCTTTACTCATACCAACTTTATACATGGTAGAGATGGAAAGTTTTTTGTATAGGTGTGATATTACTTGTTCTTATGGATGCATGTTATGGCACAGCTTTGGTTTTTGACCTTGTAGATGTGTCAAGACAGATTAGAAAGAGTTGTTTAAAATGTTGTCTTTGATCAACATTTTTGAAGACCAGTCTTCTTTTAGAAATACTTTGTGGCATAAGTGATTTTGGAGGATAGTTGATTCCCAAAGGAAAAGGTACAGCAGTTCTGTGTTAAGATCACTGTTCAAACATATTATTACAGCCTCAGAAATGTGTTTTCACTAACCTAAGAGTGTGATAAGCTGAAAGAGAAGGTGCACAGCTTAGACATTTGGCAGTGCTTCCATTGGAGCTGCTGTGCAGGGGTAGTGATGGAGGATCATGAAGTGAGGTGTTCTTTCAAGTCTTATCATGTCTCAGCTACTTTACAATCTCTGGAGGGTCCTAGGCAGAGTTTCTTCAAGCTGCGCCTTAGTGTTCACCAAATAGTACATGTGCTGCAGATGTTTCAGGCTATCACCTGAAGTTTGTGATAACTACAACACATGCTGTTTTGGATGATCTCAACAGGGCATCTAGTATCTTATTTCTGAGACATTTTTGCTGGAAGAAGCAATAAATTCAATTCTGTCATCATTAGGCAGGTGTTTATAAGTACTGCAAGACTTTAATTTTCCTCCAGGGAGAAAAATACTTCAGGGGCCTATTCTACATCCTGGCATTTGCTTTGCATCTCTGGCATGTTCCCGATTCTGTCTATGCCAGGAGAGCAAGCATGGTTTTATGGCTAGGACAAAGGTCTTGAATAGTTTCTCAGCTTTGCCAGTGACTGCTATGAAGTGTAGAGCAAATCTGTCCCTCAAATCGCCAGCTACAAAGAGTGAGGGTGGTGTGGCTTTTTATTTCTGTGTTGTGTTTCTTCTACATAGCTTTAGGACACAGACTATGTTGTGTTAGATCTACGTATCATGGATCCAAAATCTCTGCACAAAGTCACCATCTACTGCTAACAATAGGGCAGACAGTTTAATTTAATCAGAATATTTGATAAATCAACCTCCAAATGACTTTTCCATCATCCTGTACTTTGATAGTCATATGATGTGCCAACAAGAGATTCATGGTTGTCATGAATGTCATGTGACCACTGCAGTGTTTGGGTTTGGGAGAGTGTCAGTGTTTACCAACTCTGCTTTCCTAAAAGCAGAGGTTTATGTAGATGGTGAGCTAATTTGTAACTGGATCATGAACTAATTTTCTTCGAACCTACAAAAGTTTATCCATGAAATATCTCCCTGGTCCCTGTAGGAAGCCCTGTGGTCTTTGACATCCTCCCTCTCCAAGAAGCCAGTTTTTTCTGGCTGCAATGATTCCTGGACCTGAAGGCAGCTTGCACCATCTGAAAGGCCTGGAAAACTGAAGTCCACTCACTGATAGTTATTGAGCAGTCACTAGAAAAATTTTGTGCTGAAAACTTTTGAAAACTATTTGGATAGCTATGAGAAAACTCGTATAACAAAGAACACAGTGAAAGAAAATGCCTTGAAGAAGATTTGAATAGATTGCAAAGAAGCCCAGTAGCTCTCATTACTGGAAAATCACCTCAGGGAAGAAAAGAACAGCATTTTTAAAGTTTTGGGCCCTGAGAGAAAAGTCACAACGAAATTCAGTAGGTTCTCTCAAGAAAATTTTTATGTCCCACATTGACTTGGAACAGCCCACCCATAAAGGCAATGTTAAAATAATTATCTCAAGAAATTGTGGTGAACGGAAAAAAATAAACATTTCTACGTAAACTTCCCATATTTAGTAGAATATAGTAAAATAACATTAAGGCAAACAGGAAGACTACGAGAAACAAACAAATCCTTAAAGCTTTAAATATGAGCTAATTTGATGTATGCATAAAGTCATGAAACTGCTGTCATTTGCACCAAGCAGTTAATATTTGCTTTTAGCGATAGTTTAATTATTTTTTATTAAATTAAGATAATAGTCTTTGTTTTGCTCGTGAAAACATACAAATTCATCATATTATAAACTATAGCCTATAGTTAGCCTTCAGTAATCTGTGCTGATGCAAAGAAAAAAATTCTATGTTGTTATTTTACAGCTTTTAATTTGTTTATTTTAGGAAAAAAATACACCATCATCTGTTTTTCTTTTTTCCTGGTGAGTCTTGGAAAATTAAACTGTTTCCTTTCCTAATTTCCCCATTGCATTTTTTTGCACATATTTAAGTACAGATGTGCATACATGTTTCCCTTGCACAAGAAGGTAATGTACTTGCAAACATTCATGTTATCTCTACCCACTTCTTTCTTGACTTTAATAATAATGATATCAGAGTTTCACACTCCCTTGTGCTTAAAAATCTGAAGTCCCTAAGTACTTTTAAATGTACAATACAGTACCTTAATTTGGTCTGTTTTTATTCCAGCAAACAAACATTCATTCTAATATTTTTCCTGTGTTAGAAAGTTTTTGTAATAGCTATTTTAACTGTTTGTCTTCTGAGCTAATCCCACATTTTCTGTCCATTTGTGTAGGCTTTGTCTTCCCAGTCCTGCTGAAGTTGGACTTGTGCAGCATAAATATTGAAATCTTGAAGGAAGAAGGAGGAGTGACACAGAGATCTGTAGTTTTGTGTGTACAACCTGGACTGGGAATGGGGAGAAAGAAGTTTGCTCCTTTATGTTCAAGTAATTTCTTGAGTTTGTGTTTGCATCTTTTTTTTTCAATAACTCTCCAAAGTAAAATGCAGAAGCCGTCCATGGGACAAAATACCAGGAAGTTTATTGAGTTTCTTCTGGTAATGTCCCTCATCTCCCCCTTGATGTCTCTGTTTATGATTCAAGACTGGTTTATCCAGCCTATGACTCTCCTTATGGCCAATGGAAAACACAAATGAGGTCACTTTATCTCATCTTAAACCAGATATTTAAATGATGAGTGACATGAAACATTTGTTCCTCCAGAGCTGCCAGGGGAGCCTTTGAAGACTGCTCCAGGTGCGTCCAGGTCCTCTAGTGCATGGACTGTCATGGTGCTCCATGGTTTTTTCTGCTGGAATCTGACTAGCAGCCACTAGTATTTGTCTGTTCTGCAAATTTGGTAAGAATAGGGAGAATCTCCCTTCCAAAACAACTCCAAAAAACCTTACAAACCAACAGCAAAACTTCAGGAATCACCACATAGAAAGAAGTGAATTGTGCTTGGTAAGTGAGCTGTATGTGGGGAAAGGCATTGGAAGGAAATCAAAGGCAAGGTCAGTGCTTAAAAATAGTGTGTACACAGTACCAAATGGCTGCTTTACCCTTAGCAGAGCCACCTAAAAACTGTCCAAAGCTGCAGTTCTGCTCTCAGTGTGCAAGCTGAATATATCCCAAAGCTCAAATTGCAGTCCATGAGATTGCAAATCTGCGTGGCCAGTCAATAATGCTGAAAATCAGTTAAATAAATGTCAATAAGTGTGAACACGGTCTGCCCCAGTAGCTGCCCCTACTTTTAGAGGAAGTACTAGCAAGTACACACTTGGGCCCTTTGTTCTTATTGATTTCAGTGGAAGGTGATATGGAAACTCTTAAATCAGGCCTGGAGATTATTAACTCCTAGAAGTAAAATTATTTGGAATGGAAACATCTAACACAGGAGAAGATCCTTGACATCTTTTCCACAGCATGTCTATTCAGAATAGTACATTTTTAAAAGTTATTGTTAAGGTGTTTCCTTCTCTCTAAATAGCTCTGAAAGACATAGAAACACTTATTTCTTCCCTCCTTCATAATAAGGAATCAGAGTCACATACCCATCCTTTGTACAAGCCAGCTGCTGGGACTTGGCATTGTATCTAGCCATAGCAATATATAATATGGGCAAAACCACAAATGTGTCTAATCATAAGAAAAATGCAAAATTTTGCTTTCACAAAATGTAGGGAGCAAAGTGGTTCTACAAAATGTGAAACAGATCATCTTTAAACTCTGCTCTCTCCAGATCAGTGCCAAGATCAGCACAGTATGGAGGAGATGTTGCTCTGATCACAAAGGAAAGGAGGAGGAAGGAGCTAAAGGGGGTTTGCTGGCATGGCTGTACTCCTTCCAGGGGACACCACCTTGTTCTTGGCAGCTCCAGCTGCAAATTGCCAAAAATTTCTGATAGATGTATTATGCCTGCCTTGGAATCTCAGTTACGCAGTCTTAGCTTTCTGCTTCCTGATTAATTTTTCTGGATTATTTAATTTGTGTCTCCTGAAGCAAAGAAATTATTAGTAACTGCATTACCCATTGTGATGCTACCAATAATGTTTGGCACATTCCTGATTAAGCTACTGTAAAACTGCCTAGAGTTCCTCACCCTAGGATAAAACTAAGCTCCAAAAACAAATACCAAAAGTCTTCTCTATGGTTTTTTCTCCAAACCCAGTGAAATTAATTGCAGACCCATATTTCCCCTTAGAGCAGGAAATCACTCAGCCGAAAGTATTATAAAACATTACATAGTTATCAAGCATGTTTCCAGGAATTTTCCAGTACTCTTTAGAAAACAGTATCATAACTTGTATACACTAATTTTCACTCTTTTATGTGTGTATGTAGTGTAACTTCCATTCATGTGTGCATGGTTTAACTACAGTTGCCAACAAAGTACCCCACAGCTTCTCCCTGACCAAGAGTGTGCACTGCACAGCAACAACTCTATCATCAGTGTGTTACCAACATTGTTCTCATCCTAAATCCAAAACACAGCAGCCCACCAAATACTGAGAAGAAAATTGACTCTATCTTATCCTAACCTAGCGCAAAGTGCCCTTACATTTACAAAAGGGATTCTGCAAAAATGACCCTGTGGTCTCCCAGACTTTTCTTTTAATGATTTTTGATCAAATTTTGCCTACTTTAAATATTATTTTAAAAAACGGATGCTGTCATTCACTGATCTCACCTTGAATCACATTGTGTTCTTTCTCTGTTGCATTTATAATGAGGATGACTTTGTTATTTCACTGACAGTGTTATTAATGATGTGCAAGAGGGTATAGAGACTGGCCCTTCAAACCTTCCCCCCCTTCTATTTTGTCCTCACAGGAATTGTTGTAATTGTAGAGTGTAGAGGAAAAATCTTTATTGTTCGGTCAAATGTGGAGATATATCTGGATGAGAAAGACAGAGCCTGGTGGGAAAGAACCACATACTGAGCTTTTCCTGATCGTTGTTGTACTTTAAGACTAATAAGAATTTAGCACACAATGCTGAGTGAAAGGATTTTGGCATCTTAAATCACTGCAAAATTAAATTCATTGGTGATTGTCTTCTGTTTCCTTCTGTTTCCTTCAACCTTATCTCCAGAGAGCTTCTGTAGGAGCAACCTGCAACCCTAAATCCCACCCCAGATATTTGTGTGTTGCTGTTGGATGTTGCCCAGGATCCATGAGGAGGCTGCTTCACTGCATGTCACAGCTGTATTCCTTCAGCCCCCTCCATTCCCCCATCAGTGCTGGAACAGTTTGATGGCCATTGTGTGGCTTCCCCAGAACTAGCAGGTTTGTCTGCAGTCAAACATTTTGCATATACAGCTTTGTCAGCTAAGAGCATCAGAAGAGAAGAAAGGAAACATGCCACTAATTAAACCATCAGTTTTGGTCACTGTTCTTGTAGAAGCAAAAAGCTCTATTGAGAGGTATAACTTCTGTCATGTGGCAAGCTGGCTTAAACTCTGCTAGCAAACATCTCTTGCCAGTATGCACCATGTCTCCACTTGGAGAGCTGGTTGTGAAAGCTATGCCTGAAAAAATTTTGTACTATGGAGAAGGTTCTAGCCACAGGGTGAAAGTGCCATTAGTTGAAGTGAAATTTCAGTTTTCCTAGTCTGTAGTGGAGTATAAAACTGCATGAAATGGGGAGAAACAGGCAAATGTACCCCAGTATCTCCTACTTTAAATGGTAGCTTGGTTTTTAGAGCAGATGCTTTGTAAATATTGCCTCTGCCAGGCAGCTTCTCATCACCTGCAGAGCCTCCAGACAATAATCTAGTGTGCAGCCTTCAGCAGAATAATTTCCACCGACTCTTTGGGCAGCTTTAGCCACTAGTTTCTTGCCACAATTTTGCTGACTGGAGATGGTGTGAGTGTGTCTACTCTCTTGCAGTGTTCAAGAGTTCCTGTGTGTGAACAGAGCGAATGTCTGGGAGCAGCAGCAAGGCACCTGAGGCTGATGTGTGGGTGCTGGGTGAGCAGCAGCTCAGTAAAGCCAGCAGCAGGAAGGGGAAGATTTATAGAATTGTTTATGTTGGAAGGGACTTTTAAAGTTCATCTAGTCCAATAAATGTAGCTGCATTCTCTCCCCTGTGTCCTGTGCCTGTGGGCTACTCTGACCCATCCCAGTGATCTTCCTTTTGGTGGTGCTTGGTGCAAAAAGTGAAATCTGAAGATCTAGTGCAGGGGGTGTTACAAATAATACAGAGATCAACAGAAACTGCAGGACATCAGACGTGACAGTGCCTCCAGTAATTTGTCAGGTAGTGTTCGCCATTCCAGTGGTTTGTAATTGGAAGAGTTCATATCAGAAATATTTCCCTTCCACCCTGCCTAGAACATCTGGCCTTTGCTGAAGTCATTAGGTGTAGTTATTTCATTGTGAACTAAATGCCAATTAGCAGAGTGAAGCCATGCTAGAAACTGAAATTTTTAAAACCCATGGTGATCCAGACAAACTGGAAGTAAAGCGCAGAAGAATGAATGCTCCTGTTCATACAGGTTTAACACATTTATTTGAGGACAAGAGGGGGAGATTTTCTTAACATTAGCTTCATTTTCAGGGAAATGCATACATGGATTGGCGATCTATTAATTACAATAGAATTGAAGGAAAATGTTACTTTTCCCTGGGTTTTTAAACCACCTTTAGCACTGACACTGCTAGTGACTGGAAATTATAGAAAAAAATTGTAAACCTGCAGTTTTCCCTGTTTGTATCTGTTTGACTTGGTTTAGACTATGAAATTACTAGACTTGTCGGGTTTGCTTTTCTTCATGGGCAGTGCAATGTTCTGGCTTTCATATCATATAAAAATAGTGATGCCACAAAATTGCAAGGGAAATGCTTTGGTCCCGCAGCACAGATATAATTAAATCCAACTAAAGTATTTCATTGCTTGAGATGAGGAATCTTAAAAAAAAACCAAAAACTAGACCAGCCACTCAGGTAATAACATGCATATAATTTTTAATACCATATTATCAGACCATTGATGAGAATTTTCAATTGAATTTTTAAATGCTTTCTTTAATAAAACAAACAATCATTATCATATAGTATAATGCGTCTAACCAGCTATACCTAACAGGATGGTAATCCTGTTGAGCTGCTGTAATGGCATGAACCACAAAAGCAAAACCCAAGCGGTTTGTCAATGTCAACAAACTCCCAGATGGAATTACAGTCTTATACGCACCATTTAGCTGTATGCTATTCATTACAACATATGACAAAAATTATGCTTCTATTAAAAATGTGCAGATGAGAATATGTGTTGTTGAAGAGGGATTGCTTAAAAACAGAAGGCATCTTTTCCTGCAAAGCAGTCTCCTTTTCCATGCAATGCCTTTTCAGGCATATTTGTGAAATGATGAAGAATTAGGTTCAAGTCCTGAGAGAAATGTGGTGCCTTAGGCTCAATAGAATATTTCTGTTTATTTCTTTTCATATGAACTTTTTTTGTGCTGTCCACGTTTGGTGAAATCTGGCCACCCTTAGAGAAAGCATGAGCTGGAGCATGGCAATGAGAATCTTTGAGAAATAAACCATGAGGTCCTGGCCTTGGAAGTCCTTTGGAACCCACTGGGACTTTTTAACATACTGGAGACAGCCCTTGGATGTTGTAAGGATCATTATTTTGTAAAATTTCAAAACTAGTCAAACAGTATGGATTCCAAAATTCAGTGTGCGGTTTTGCAGTCATGTTTGTCATTTTTGGAGAAAAGTTCCAGTGTAAAAAAAAAGAAAAAAAAAAAAATCCCTTCTTAAAATGAAATTATAGTGGAAAGCAGTGACATGAGACCAACATGGAACTGAATTGCACCAAGTAAAAGTGTTTTCTGTCTTGGAGCTATCTTGGGAACCTCCAAAGTGTTTGAAGAGAACCTCAGTGCTTCAAGCAGTAGTCACCTATTCTTGAAACAGATGGACTCTCCAGTATTTACCACTATAAATGGCTGCATGGGCAAAAAGGAGAGGTAAAAGCAGAAAAGGTTGAATAGGGGAAGTGTTTTTGCTATGCCCTAGGACCCTCCAGAGAGATGCCAGTTCTGTGGATGACCAATCCACCAAGAGGGATGGCAGCTCTGGGGCTGACTGGGAGTGTTCAGCAGGTCACTCCAGGGAAGGAGTTATTTAATTCCCCCATCCTAGGGAACTAAGACGTGCCTGCATGGTGGTGGCTTCTCCAGGTGTTCGTTATGCAGGAACAACAATGGTG
The DNA here is from genome assembly GCA_013400215.1 of Cisticola juncidis. Classification (NCBI taxonomy): domain Eukaryota; kingdom Metazoa; phylum Chordata; class Aves; order Passeriformes; family Cisticolidae; genus Cisticola; species Cisticola juncidis. The sequence goes on along the minus strand of VXBR01000945.1, from coordinate 1,014,266 downwards.
GAAACAAACAGGACAATGTGTAGGCTGCAGAAGGAAAACACTCCTTTAAACTCCATGCCTCAGCTAGCAGATGCTTGGTGCAGATTTCTGCACCATGCTCCCTGTGGGAGGCATGTGTCTGGGGACATAAATCCTGTCCCCATGGCCCTTGTGACAAGCGCATGTTGTGGTTCAAACCCAGATGACAGCTAGACATCACTCAGCTGCTCACTCAGTCCCCTGCCAGCAGAATGGGGAAAGGTAAAATTGAAAAAAATTAAGGGTTGAGATAAAGACAATTTAATAAGAGAAAAAAGAAAGCAAATCATAACAATAAAAAAATATACAAAGCAAGTGATGCACAGTGCAATTGTTTACCACTTCCCAATTGATGCCAATCCAGCCCCTGAGCAGCAGCCCCTGCCCAGCTTTCCCCCCAGTTTATGTACCAAGCAGGATGCCATATACTATGGGACACCCCTTTGGCCAGTTGAGGTCAGCTGTCCTGCCTGTGTCCCCTCACACCTTCCTGTGCCCCTCCACCATTCTTGTTGGCACAGCATAGGAAGCTGGAAAGTCCTTGATTTATTAGGACCTTAGGATTTATTAGGATTTATTAGGACACAATACTTAGAAACAACTAAAAATATTAGTGTATTATCAACATTATTCTCATGTTGAATCTATAACACATCACTCTACCAGCTACTGGGAAAAAATTAACTCTGTCCCAGCCAAAAGCAGGATAATGTACATTCCCATCTGGCCACAAATGTCTGTCCACAGGCACAAGGAGCTGCTATCATTGGCCAGGGCAGCTTCTCTGAATTGTTGACAGAGGATCAGTCTCATATTTTCCTTTTCTTCTGAGCTGGGTGTGCATGGAGGTTTCTTTCAAACATATTGAATATAGCTTAGCAGGGTGAAAGAAAGCAGGGAATGCCTTGGGTTGTCACTGATGGGTGACAGTGGCTGGGTAGCATCAACTGCATGAAGGACGAGCTCCACTGCCTGTAAATGGACAGGGTGGAAATTAAGTTCATTAGCAAGACAGCAAGAGATTTTAAGGGCAAAGACTAGTAAATTAGATTGAGCTGGGCAGAAATATTTTCTTTGGGTTAATCTTGGTTTTTCTTTGTTTTAGTAAAGCAGATTTCATCCCAGTGTCTCCTCAGGCCTAGACCCCTCTATCTTTCATGTTTTCCTCATGTACAAATCCAAATTCAAAGCTTTGTTTTCAGGAAAAATAATTAGAAATGAGAAAGTTTTCCTCTAAGGTTTAAGTTTTGTTTTTTCCATTGTTTTTTGTATTCTGTAATTCCATGAGTTGTCAGTAGTAACAGGTTTCAAGATAGTAGAAATACCAACATAACATGTAATTGTTGGAATATTTCACACTCTATTTTTATAACAGAAAGACCCTATATTTTACAGGAACAAGAACAAAGATAAAAATATAAAACCAATGAAATTTAAAATGAAATCTTAATTTTGTGAACAACATCACCAGTTTTTCCAGACAAATGCCAGAAAAACAACATTTTTACAAAATTGTTGTGATTAAATACAGAAACCAATAGGTTGAAAAAAAGAGAATCTTGAAATCTTTGTGCCAACTTCATTTTGCTGTCTTCAACCATTTTCACAAGGGGTCTAAAAGCAAGAAAATTCAGGCATAAATTTACCCCCTGAGTCCTTCCCAAATCTCTCTGTGCTGTTCCTCTCTCTCTGAAATTGGGTGGTGGGGATTCTTGAGTGAGCTAGAAGTAGCAGGTGAGAGGGTTAAATAAGCTCCATAAACTGTTTCCATCCTGCCAATGCTCTGTCCTAAAATCCCTGAATTAGCCACCAGCACAACTGTTTATTTCATTATTAAAATTAGGCTACAGGGCTCTCCCTTCTCCCACCCATGCATGATGTTCATGGAAGGAGAGCTACTCCCACACGATTACAAGGTCTACTATTAAGTGTGAACTTCATATTTAATTGTAATTGCTAGCAAAATATAATTTAAGAGCAAAGTATGCTGAATTTGTAACAAAGTACCCCTTTTATTTGAGCAGGAATATGGATGCTGCCCAAATGTGTCCGCATGGTTCCAATTAAGTTGAGGAATGTTTAATGTAAAACTCAACTTGATGAAAATAACTACAGTTTCTGACAAACCAATAAATTTGAGTCTAGAAAGCTCTGCATATACAGTACAGTAGGGGAGGGGGCAACATCCACTGGGTCATCAATTTTGGTGCAGCCTTCCTGTTCGTTTATGCTAAAATAATACCATGTAGTTAATTCAATTTCTTCCCAGCTGTAAACATAGAGAGGTATGCTGGATGCAAATCTAGCTGAGGATGGAGGGGGGTCTGGGCTGATTCATTAACCTCTGTGCAATTTCCAGGCTGAAATGCTAAGAAATTTAAACCCAGAATTGCTTTCCTTCTCTTTCTTTTTCTGCTTTCCTTCTTTCCTTCTTTCTTTCTTTCTTTCTTTCTTTCTTTCTTTCTTTCTTTCTTTCTTTCTTTCTTTCTTTCTTTCTTTCTTTCTTTCTTTCTTTCTTTCTTTCTTTCTTTCTTTCTTTTTCTTTTTCTTTTTCTTTTTCTTTTTCTTTTTCTTTTTCTTTTTCTTTTTCTTTTTCTTTTTCTTTTTCTTTTTCTTTTTCTTTTTCTTTCTTTCTTTCCTCCTCCTCCTCCTTGTTTCTCTTTCTTTTCCCCTTCTTCCTCTTCTTTCTTTGTGCTGCTACACACCAGCAGTTCAGAAAATCAGAGTGTTTGTTGACAGAGACCTGAACACATGGTTACCTGTAGGAGCTGCCAAGGATGCTGGATGTGCTGCAGGGAGATTTTCAGCAGATCTCTCAGTGAGTTCTGCTCTTCTCAGCCCTCTTGATACTGGCAGGTCCCACCTCAACATTTTGTTGGAGCTCGTGGTAATGTTGGGATCTTGGACACAGCTATGTAAAAACAGATGAGTTCAGTGTGGCCTTCTACCTAATATAGGTTTTGGGTTGGGTTGGTGTTTTTGGGTTTTTTTTAGTAGAATTTTGGGTTATAAAAATAAAGCTGTTGTGGTTAGTGAGCTTGTGCACGTGCAGGAGGAGATTGATGGTAGAACGGTTTTATCAATGTTGATGAAAACCTGCAGTTCTTGGGAGTCCTGCCTTCTGAAAGGGGAAAGCTTCAGGGGTATAAAAGCAGCAAAAATCCCCAGAGAACAGGAGTCAAGGGTTGCTGGCTATAATCCTGCAATGAGAGCTGCTGTGTGTGGCAAACAAAATAATCATCAGTTTTTTAGCTATCACATATAAATCTTCCTCAAGAACCAGGGAAGATCATTTAGCTGGGGTGAGTTCAAAAAGAAGGCAACAGATAAGAAATGTTTACCTTTTCCCTGCTGCTCTCACCAGGCTGTACCTCACTTTTCTCCACAGATGCACTGCAGACAGCCCATGCTCAGGTTTCCAGAAGTGGCTGCATGCCCAAGAGGTTTCACCAGTGACTAGAACAGGGTCTGTAGAAGGGACCAAACCCAGAAGACCCCCAGAGTGCCCAAACAGTGCATGAGGAGAATGTGCTGGGAAACCACAGTGGGGGTTTCCTCATCATCTTCTGAACCACACATCTCTCTTCTGCCTAATACTCTATTTTTCATTGCAAAATTAATCTTATATACTCATTTCCCTCCTCATGCTCTTTCTGCTGAAACTCTGACTTCCTCAGCAGTGTTTTCCATGCCTACCAGGGTAATGCCTGTGCCATGTTCTAAGCCAGGCCATGACATGCTCCTCTGAAATGCATTAAAAATTATCTCAGTTAACATGAATTGCTCTCTAACTCTGCTCAGTGTTTGTGTGCAGAGTACATCTCTGGATTCATCTGTCATCTTTTCTTATTCAGGTGCGTTTCTAAAGGATCTTATGCAAGGGGAGTTTTGTTTCTCCAGCCCTTTCCTCCTCCCCACCAACTTTGTAAGACAAAAGAAAAGCTGGCTAATTAATTTTCACTTTCCTTTCTACCTACTAGAGATCTGTTTACATTTTGGAGGGGGTGGGCCAAGTTGCTCTTGCCCTCTCAAGACTGAAATAAGAGCAGACTTTAAAAGAAGACTTTGTAAGTACCTGTGTTTGCTAGAAATATTTAGCTTCTGAGCCTTGTGACCAAAGCAAATTGTTCATCTGAGAAGAATACAATGGATTTTTATTTCCCATTATGGGAAATACAATCTCTGAGATCCTGAGAGCATTGTTTGGTAGCTGAGGCTTGAGGGTCAGTTCAAAGTTATTGCTAGCTGTCTCGTGCTCCTGCTTTCCCTTTTCTGCCTGGTCTCCTGATGAGAGACTGCTTCAGTCAGCATTTAAGGACCCTTTTAAAGGCTAAGAAAATTACTTTTGCCAATTTTTCTCCTAACTTCACAAATTCAGATTACTTCTAAGGTAATGTTGAAATACAGGGACAGAAATATGGGCTAAATAATCAGCAGAGACTCAGAAGATCTAATATTTATTTAAAACTATCAAGATATATTGTTCTATTTTCCCAGAAGTGTAATAATGAATAACCATAAACCTTGCATGCTTATATTAATCTCTATAGGATATTACAGTTTGCACTCAAGACCCGAAGTATTTTTTCAGTGACAGCACTATTTAGTTTACATCTTTTCCATTTCTTCTATGTTAGACAGGTCCATGTGTAAGCCGTGTGCTATTTTCTTATTTTACAGAGATGACAACTAGACAATAATTCAGAGGGTGAATAAACCACATTTTTATTTTCTACTTTTCAAATACTATCAACAAATTCTATTTGCACCAGATATTTCTATACTTTGGAAGATATTTTGTTGATATGGTAGAACTTTAAAATGGTACTTAACGAAGAGCTTGATAGCTTTGTCTGTCTTTATCTCAGAATATAAACTTGCTCATGACACTGGGCAAAGAAGAGTTTGATAACCAGGAGCAACTTCACCTTCAACATCTGTGCTTAGACACATCTATAGAGACACTGAAGGGGAATGGGTGTGTTTGTGACTTGTGGGTCTTTAACTTGTGGGACAGGGACTTTAACTTCTTGTGCATGTCCTTCATTGTGGTACCCGATCCAGGTTATGACATTATCATTTATGTGTCTGTGACAAGCAGGCGGTGTTTTGTTCTCTTCAGGGTTTCCAAATGTCTGGAATATTTGAGCAGGGGAAACCATATCTTTCTAGAGCTTATTTTTATGGAAAAAAAATTATGGCATTATGAAAAGGGATATTTAGGAAATGGCAAGTCACCAAGTGTACTTATTAAAATGACCTAAAGGTCAGATTCTGCCACTGTTAATCAGAAGAGTTGTACCTTACTCCTTGAGCTTTCCTATTGGATTCCATGGGATTACTTAAGGAATTCAGGTACTACCTGATGGGACTAAAGTGGCAGAGAGGCTGGCTCCTAACAAGCAAGCAGCTGTAATACAACGTCTTCATTTTGACATTCTATTTTAGCTAGGTAAAAATATTTCATATGCAAGTTATTTTCTTTTGAAAATCCCTACTTCACAGAGATTAAATTTTATGTAGCAATTATTTTTATATTTTTGATCAATATTTTAATGTATTTATTTTTGTAATGCGATGTCATCTTTGTTGAAAATGTACTTCTAGATTAGAAGTTCTGCAGTATTTTATTTTCAAAAAATCTGCACTAGAAAGAAAATAATTTTGTTGTGATGTCTCCTTGAAATCCTGCAAATTTCACGAAGATATTTTCCAAGGTTTGTTTGTGTTTCTTTTTTATTTTAATTTTTATCAGGCAAAATACCTTGATTTTAGAAGAACTGGCAGAACTTCATGGTCTTTCTGAGCTGACAATTCATGAACAATGACCTGAATCAATACTGTAATATTGTAATAGCTGCATGAAACAGAATGGAGCTGTGTTGTGGTTTAGGAATGGTACTCTCCAATTTAGTGCTCCCACTGCTTGTCCCCAAACCACGAGCCCCGTCCTTCCCCTGCAGAAGGATGGAGAGAAGAATTGCAGGTACAAAACCTGAAGATCACTGGGTGAGATGAGAACAAGTTACTGGAAACAGCAATGAGATAAGAAAACACAGCAAGCTGTAACAACAACAGTACTATTGACAGGGGGTACAAGAAAGAGAAGAATGATTCAATCAGGAAACGCCCAGCAATACCTGGCTGCTCCCTCCACCATGTTATGCCAGGTGGGAAGAGAGCCTTTCCCTCACCCCCCAAAAATGACATAAAATTGTAAAGAATAACTTCTGAGTCCTGGCCATGTGCCCTCCTGCCCACTGCAGAATTTACCCCTGTTCTGGCCTGAACCCAGACAGGCTTCTATACAAATCTGAACATAAATGGGAAACTCACCTATGAGGAACTATTTCTACTTCTGCAAAATAAAGTGATGAGAACTGATTTACACAGTTCTATACACTGGGAAAAAGAAATGCCAGAATTAATTTTTTCTTCTCCTTGCTGGAGAAGAAAACAAATCTGGCTAAGGTTTCACTCTAATAAATAGGTCCTTTTCAGCCAGACACAAACCATTTCTTTGGGCATTTGCAAGAACATTCTTAGCTTTGAATGTTAGGTCAGGTTGTTGGACTTGAACTCAAGGATTCGAGCCCTGCAAGAAGGTATTTTACTAATAAAAGCTTTCATTTTTCCAATAATAAAGGGTTGTTGTTTGTGGGGCTTTGGGGTTTTTTTGTTGTGGTTTTTTGTTTGTTTGTTTGTTTCTTTGTTTTCTTTTTATGAAGCCAGCAAATTTAAAAATGCTCAGGTACAAGGAAACTCTGTGGTACACAGCTTGCAGTGGAGATGTGTAGCTCTTTCAGAGAATTTCAGAGACTGGAAAGGATTTATGCCCTGTGCTGGTCCTGTGCTCACCAGCAAGCTTAACACTGTCTAGTCTAATGGTGAAATTGTTCACATAAAACACCAAAATTACATTTTAAAAAGAGCTTAATAATGACTTCACTGCACTGAGGTGTGCACTATGCAAGTGTAATTCAGAGGAATCAAACGTCAATATTCAAGTCAGAAAATACATGATTCAATGTCTTTTCCTTTGTCCTGTTTCCCTGTGATCTGTTGTGGCTTCAGATGTTGAGATGTTTCTTTTTAATTTCTCTGTGATGAAAGCAGTCATGATTATAGGAAATAAAACTTAGAACTTAAAATAAATGTAGATCTGAATGACATCTTAAGAAAAGACAGGACTTTTATTCCCTTCCTTGGGCCAAACTCTACCTTAAGAGTATGAATGTAAACGTCAGTGATTTTTGCAAGTTTCCTGGATATAAGGGTAAAAAAATAATCTGGTGGACTGTTTAGGTGACCAAGAATAAGTATTTCTTATTAAAGTATAATTTGTTTTGTTTTGTTTTGTTTTGTTTACTAAATGCAAAATATTTTCCTCAAATAGAAGTAGAGACAAAGAAATTTCTTTTGAGGTTTTTGAGCACAGTCAGTGTGAGCCATTAACATGGCAATTTTAATGTTGAAAATATATCTGGACTCTTTAGATGATGTTTCTGAATAATTAGTACATTCAAAGGAGGGTGAGATTGATATCATGTTATATGTAAATTACAAAGATGGAACTGTTTACATTTAAGAAGTCCTGAGGAGTAGAATTCTGCATCATCTATTATTTTATTGACAGTAAAAAATTGTTTGTTAATGTATATGTATATGTGTTGTGTATGTAGAAATAGTTTTGTCTAATGAAAGTTGAACATAGTACTGATGGCAATATTATTTCCCTAAAAATTTTTTATACTATAATATCTCAGCCTCTTGAGATGTGTTTTTTTCTCCAATTTTAACTCTTGGTGTTTCACTTTCTGATCCACTGGTATATCACTTTCTGATCCACTGGTATGATGTTATGTACATTTCATAATTTCTTTCTATTGCAGGCACGGCAGATCTTTTAAATGCTTATAATTTATGTTTTCCTCTGAAATAGAAATATTCAAGTTATACTGATTCTGTTCTTTGTGTTCCTTGGTAAAATGTACTGATAACAATGCTACACCTGCAAACTTTACTTTCCAATCTTAAGACAGACTCTGGAGACCATGGTCACAGGTTGTGTTCCTGAAGCACCAGAGTGATGCCAGTATAAACCAAGGTGCTGTGGAGGCTTTGCAGACAGAGCACAAAATGGTGAGACAGACACTGATGAAGGGAATATCAGAAGGGCAGGAGAAATACTGGTCAGCTCTCAGGGCTTAAAAACTGAGGGCTTAGGAAAGGCCCCTCCTGGGTCAAGCATTGAGCAGCAGTTTTCTGAGTTGTCAGAGGGAATGCTTTCCTTCACTTGAGTCATCTGTGATGGGCTTCTGAAAAAGGGTCCAAAGAGTGATTGCTTTGAACCAACAGCAAAAAGCTGTAGGGGTTACCTGCTGTAGGGGTTAACCCCTCAAGACATTCCCTAGAATGGAGAAATCCCTTACCTTCCATTTTTGTTGAAGTGTATATAATCTATTTTTCCTCAGGCAGACTGTCCCCAAGTTTCTCTTTTTGTAGTTTGTGTTGAATGGAAGCAAGAGGAGTCTGTTATATTTAAATTTATTTATGTTATACTCGTGACTATTATATTCTTAACTTTTAAAATGTCATAAATATTTCCAGTGCTGAAGGCATTTGAGCACATAAGCCCACCCTATCCTACTGTCCTGGTGAGACATGGTCACAGTTTGGGACTGACCTCTGTTCCCTATTCCCTTGTACCTCCTGCCTTTGTGCTTCACACTCTCATTTGTTTTTTAATTGCATTGTTAAATGTCACTCCCATATTCACCCCTTTTGCTATAAGATCAGCCTGGGCCCTCATACTGTGTCTCCAAGGGCACAACAGAGTTGTGTTCAGAGTTGCAATTGCACTGGAAAGAATAACATATTATAAAATACACAAGAAAGTTATTTATTTTACTTTTTCAGCACTTTTTTTTTTTTTGCATATTCTAAGTTCTGCCATCTCATTCTATATTATGTTTGCTTTTGTGCTTTTTATAATCTTTTTTTTAATTCTAGCCAATCAGGTGAACATCTTTGGCTTTATCACTTTTCTGCATTTCGTAGTGTGTATTGCTTCTTGTATCTCTGTCGTGGACTCGTTACTTGTGACTGTTTCTGTGGTTTTCCTCTTCTCTTTGCTAAAGAGTCAAAAAATGCATTTGCAGCCTTTTTGTCATTGTTGGTTGTACAACAGTGTCTTGAGCCTTTTTTTAATAATACAATAAATTATTTTTAAGAAATACTTCCAGGTTTTATGGTCTAATCTTTTCCTCACAAATTTTCTTACAGCATTCCTTACTTGTGAGAATTACTTTTTTTCTGATTGATCAACCCGATTTGTGAAATGTAAACTTACTTTGAGACAACTTCTTGTTTTTAGTTTGGTAATGAATTTATTCACCAGAACACTACTTAAAATTGAGGTTTACACTATTGCTGAACTTGAATGCTATAAAGAAACTTTAAAATAACACTACTGCTTCACATAAAAATTTTCTTACGTGGGAAAGAAAGAAAAGTTTTGCACTTTGGGGTTTCAGAACAATTTAGATAGATCCTGATTTTCCTTTTTAGGTCTGTTAGCAGGTGCAATGGTTCTTTCTCCTCACCAACCAAATCAGTGATGCTTCTGGAGAGGAATTCAAACCCCTAATTCATTGACATTTAACAGGCTTTGGTATGGATTTGGATGACTCCATATTTCAAGGAATATGTATAAAGTTTGATCAGTACATTCAGTGTCACTAAAATCCGTGGTTTTGCTCACATTTCTTCTAGCTATTGCTGAAAGAATGAAGACAAAGGTGATGTTATGCTCATGTCAAGTTCCAACTGCAGGTATCCTGCCCTTGGCTTCTACTCTCCTAACATTTGATACCAATCAAATATGGGGTTTTTTTAGGATATGATTAGCTGTACAGTATTAAACAGTGCTGCACTGTGATGATTATAATTTTAATAACCCAGGAACAGAAGAGGTTATGAATTTGTTTTTCTATCTGGTAACTGGGTGCTTAAGCTCAAATTCAGCAAAGAATTTCTATGGAAAAGCAAGGTTACAGCATGCTTAATGTCAGTCACAGGTCTGCACCACATAAAGGCACATTTCACAGAAAAAAATTACACATGGCCATAGGTGTTTCTAAAAATGGGGACTTCAAACATAAATATGAGAGGGGGATTTTGCAAGCAATTGGGAAAAGATCTGTGTGCTGGTGGAGGAGTGTACCAAGATATGCCTTTGGTGAAGGGCAGTTCCCTCATTTTCCTAGGATATTAGTTGTGCAGTCCATAGATACCACTCAGGCAGCACCATCATGAGAAAGTCAACCAGGAATGTGGCAAGCAAAAGAGAAGAAAGATAAAGCAAAAATTTTTCTCATCAGTCAGCTGGGGTACTCTTGACAGAATGTAACACCATTGTTCTGCTAAACTGGGCAGTCAAGTTAGAGATGCAGTCTGGGATACCTTGTTTTCTAACAAATGTTTTCACTTTTCTTTTTTTTTCAGTTGAGTTGCCATTGAGAATATTTTGATTAGTTTGTCACCAAACTTATTTACAGTATTCTATGTCTGTAGTAAATTTATGAGTAGTTCTTGGCACACTTCTGCAGTGGCTCTGCAGTGTATATGGTGTATTTCTGTTTCCTGACTGAATGAGAGGAATGAGATTTCCACTGCAAATATTTTTTGTAGGGCTTCAAAATTTGCTTTTCCTGAGTATTTAAAAATATTTTTAATACTGTTTCCATGAGCATTCCTGTTTCTGTGAACACAAAGTCAACATGGTTGAAATGAAGAGTTTAAAATTTTAAAGGAAAAAAAAACCACTTCTTTTTTAGTGCAATCATCCAGATTGACCTGAAAGTCACTTTAATCCTAGTTCTAAGGTTTCATAGGGAAGTACACAGCCACAGGCACGTTCACACATTACTTGTGTTCATGGAAGCATTAAGTGAATTTCCAAAGTCCTGTCTCAGCACATGCTACATGCAGTAGGAAGAATTCTTTCAAAGCCTCTCTCACTGTTGGATCCCTGGTCCTTGTGGCCTCGTGTCAAGACTCATGCAGGAAAAGGGAGTACCTAAATTTCAGGTGGATAAGCAGTTATAGCACTGACACTGTGGTGCAAGAATAATTTCATCAGACTAGAGGAAACAAAGTGATGTTGGGGCTGACTACAAAATTGCAGTTTTTCAAATTGTGGGAAGAAGAAGTATGTAGTTGTTGTCAAAGTTGTGAAAGTGGAAACATCTTTCCTAATAATAAATAATGCTAACAACAAAAGATAGCCCCTAAACATTTCTAATGACAAAACTGGACCAGCAACGTCACCTTTGGCACAGGAATCTCTTAAAAATATGTAGGAAAACACCATCCCACGGTTCTTTTACAAAAGACAATTTTTCTAAAATGCCTCTGACACAGATATCCCCACCCAGCTAAACCCAAACTGCCCCTGCAGCAGAACAGGGTGGATATGCTGGATGGAGAGCAGATTAGATCAACTCTCTCTCATGCTCCTGTCAGTCACAGTGTGTCCTGAACAGAAAGAAACCCACTGCAGGGGAGTCCAGCATTTCAGTGAACCAAACCAGCCTCTCCCCTGGCCGCTTGCTAGCAGTGGTCAAGATCGCCTTTCTCTTGGGCCAGTTTATTTGGGTCTTGGCATCTGTCTGGCTCTGTAAGTGATGAACCAGACTAAAAGGATCTAAAGTGCAGGCCCAGCTTGGCTAGGTTTCTAGGGATTTTACAGCTGAATTTTTTTGTTTTACTTGTGCAACATTTCCAAGAAATACTTTACTATGTGTATATATATATATATATATACACACACATACATATATATATATATATGTATTTAGCATAGCTGTCTGTCAATTTTCATGGCAAAAAAGTATTTGGAAACTAGAGAACAGTAATAGTAGAGTTGTTTTTAAAGGAATCACCCTACATCATTCTAGGCCAAACCCTTTTATTAAAGTTTTATGAAAATCCTCCCTGTTTTTTACATTCCAGTTGAGTCTATTAGCTTTTCAGGTTTTGATGATCTAGCAGGTATAAGCACTTCTCACATTAAATGCAGTGTTGACAAAGGAAATTCACTAGCAAAGGTTTCATTAACTGGGGATTATACTGAAACCTTTTCCCAGAACTGCCAATAAATGGAACCCTAATCAAAAATTTGGCTTTAAATTCAAGTGCAACTAATATAATTTTGTGTTTGGTTTAAAACTACCCGTGGTTATTTTCTCATTTTTGCAATATTCACCATTATACCGTCTGAACTCTCAAATAGCATTGTTCCTATGTTAAAAAAGCAAACTCAAATCTCATGTATAAGTAAAGCCTGAGTTTAACTTCTGCTTCCAATGAGAGCTGTGCAGAAAGAGCCCATTCCTGCAAAGAGGGAGAATTAACAAATTCCCTCAAATGATGCTGCAGGTATTGGAGAATCTGCTCAGCCAGGGCTTGTTCCTGGAGGGAAGGTCCTGAGCTGGCACATCTGCAGTGTGCCAGCACAGCTCAGGGGTGAGGAGGTGCCCCCCTGTGCTGCTCAGGGTTCATGGTGGGGCACAGCCCCGAGGGTGCCCCTGTGCTTGGAGGTTTGCATTCCCCACAGCACTCAGACATGCTGGCCTGGGCCCAGCACCATGGCAGGCAATGGGAGTTTTGGTGTAAGCAGTTTGGCACTCTTGCTGACCTCAGTATAAAATAATGTAATACCTTCCCCTGGTTCTCTCTTCCAGCATTGAAGTTACATGGCAAAATCTCCTGCTTTCCTCTCTCCAGGTATGGGAAGAGGTTACATCATCTGCTGGCTCCATCAGTCAAGAAAATCTGCAAATTTATATACCCTTCAGGTGGGTGCTGGAGACTTTCTAAGTTTGCTTGTGCACTACAGTGACTTTTCACTTGGTTTCTAGGAAGAAAATGTTCCAGTGACTCATTAGAGGATTGAAGGGAGGCATTTGGGGCCCTGTCACAGTGCTCCAGACCCTGATGTCCAAGGAGGAGAACCATGTCCTGGAAAGGCAATAAAAGCATGATATATCTCCTAAACTCAGTGGGAATCTCACCAAGGATCTAACAAGTTTGGGGTTTACAATATAGTCTCTTAAAATGAAGTTTTTGAAACTACCTGAGGGAGCTGAGTATAGTTTTCTACTCAAATTAATAGAAACTGGATATTTAAATTTCTTAGATGTCCTTGAAAGCCCTACTTCCAAGTAGCATATAAAGATATACTGTAACTTCCATTGCACCTAATTTACAGTTTATAGTTAAGATGATGTAAATTCTGGAGTTTGTTTCAAAATCCAGTTCATTTATTTACAGCTCCCCAAGCTAAGCCACTGTTTAGTGTTCTATGAGAAGAAACCAAATATTTTGTGGTACTCACAATTGGTGTTTAATCCAACTTAAGAAGAATATCATATCTCATGAGGAGAACTGAGACAGAATCATAAATCTGAGGTTGTTTCGGTTTTGCTTTTGAAAAAGGGTTTGAACTCATATCACCCCAGCCTCCTTAATGGTTTTATATAAACAATGAAGTGCCTCAAGAAAATCACCAGTGGCTCTTCTGTCAACAGAAAGCTTCATTTTCTCTCCCAGATTAGGGTGGTCTGAAGCTATCAACAGCTGATCTGACAGAGTAAATCTGAAACAAATTGCTGTCGCTATAATCTTTCCCTGACATGAGGTGCTGCATAGGAGAGAAAAAAAGTATTGTTGCATGACTAAAGTGGCTTGGCTGGTGAGTCATTATAGTGTATTGAAAAGTGTTAAGGTCTCTGCAATTCCTATCTTATCTATTAATCTATTAATCTATTAATTGATTAATTGATTAATTGATTAATCTATTAATAGATTAATCTATCTAAAAATTTGGTTGGGGTGTATTTCTTCACCCTTAGAATAATGTAAGAGAAAACATCTCTCAGTACCTTTTGATTTAAGGTTGATCCATTGGCGTAAAATGAAGTTATCTGAAGAATATGTTTTTGTTTGGGTTTGAGAAATGTGACAAACTTTGTGGAGCTGGTTGGTTGTTTGGGTTTTTTCCTAGGGCTACTACATTGATTGAGCTTAAAATACTGTTGGAAAATGTTGTTAGTCATTCTGTAGCTTAGTAGCACAGTAAAAGTGATACTAAAAATGCCTGAAATCCTGTAGCAGAGGTGATTGGCAGAGAATTGCTAATTTCTTTGGTACTGGTGGAGATTTTCAGTTTGGTTAGCAGGCAGCAGCTCTACGTTACTCCTAGACTTCACTGGAGAGTTGTGGTTCAGATGCCGTGGCTGTTTGTTGCTATATCCAGGACTGGGTGTTGAAGATTGCTTGGTTCCAGCTCAGGAAACCCCCAAACTCCGCAGGGTGTCGTTTTTCTTTTCCTAAGGAAAGAGTGTTGTTTCTCTCAGTTCAAAGAAAGCATCATTTTATCCCAAATTTAAGCTGCTGAGGGAAGTGCCACCAAGGCAGATTCCAGCAGCCCAAGGCAGCACTCTGCTCTGGCTGAGGGCAGAAGAGGGAGTGGTGGTGGATTTCTGCCCTCCCCACAAGAACACCCTGCAGGGGGTATCATCCTTGAGGGTGCTCTTCTCCTCATCTTGATATTTATGCTCTTCTCTTTCCCCTCAACTTACCTACCAGCACACTTACCCACATGGCTGACAAACTACTTGAATTGCTTTGGATTTTTTTCTTTCTGTTGGAGGAAATGCCACCAGTGGGAGAGAGGGTTCCCCTCTTACATCTTGCTATAACCTTCCCCTGCTATGTCTCAGGAAAAGTAAATAGTATGGTTAAGAAGATTGCCATAGCACAAGCTCTTAATTAGAGAGGCTTGGGAAGCTGGCAAGTTTGCAGACTTCATTAAACATACCGAAATGTCCCCAGGAAGAAAAATGTTGAGATAAATCTGGAAATTATTTACATGCAGACTGCCCTGCATCCTTGGACCACTAGACTGTAGAATGGTATCTCACGGTGGGCAGAGAAGGTAGCACACATGGACCAAGAGCCAGAGCTGTCAGGAGTGTGGCTGAAGGAGCTGCAGCACGGCGCTCTAGGTTCACTCTCCTGCTTGCAGAAGGTCGTGAAAAGCAGGAGAATGTTTTGTCAGCAGATAAACCTGCTGGGTCTGGGTAAACAAAGCGACCCTGTGTGGTGAGAGCAGCCTCCCTGCACACTGCCTGGGGCTGGGGCTCCACCAGGAGAGAATGAGTGAAAGGTAGTCTTTCTGAAGAGACTTCTTCTCTCAAGGGCTCTTGTGCTCTCTGCTGTGTGTGGATCAGGCTGCCTCTGCTCCTGGCTTGAGGGTATCAGCTGGTCACTGGGATGTAATGACAGCAAAGGGAAGGAGAATCCCCTCCATCTTAGCCCTCAGTTGGCAGAGTACATGTAAGCATGATTTTCTCTTCACCTTGACAAATTCTCCAAATGCTAAACCCCAATGGCATTTTGAGTGGGATCTCTTTTAATTTCTCCCACTGAAGCTGCTGTGATTGTAATGCAATGATTACACCACTAACAGTGGTCAGTCAGGTTGAGTCACTAGAGGTCTCCCCTTTCCCAACTGTTTGTCCCAACATCTGACCTTGCAGCTAGGGCTGTGGTGGTCCCTTTCCTCAATGACCAATTAATTGCTTCATGCAATGAAAATGTCAAGTGCAGCTTGAGGAGGACAGACAGGAAGGACCAAAACCCCAGAT
Source organism: Cisticola juncidis (assembly GCA_013400215.1). Classification (NCBI taxonomy): domain Eukaryota; kingdom Metazoa; phylum Chordata; class Aves; order Passeriformes; family Cisticolidae; genus Cisticola; species Cisticola juncidis. The sequence continues at coordinate 998,535 of VXBR01000945.1, read as the reverse complement.
AACGTAGAGCCTGGTAGAAACAGAGCTGGAACAACTTTCCCATACCACACACTTTTCAACCAGAAGTGATGAGAAGTGAGGCAGCAGCTGCACCAGGTTTTCTGTGCTGTGCAGGGACTAACTTGGTGTGCTCTGAGACCTTCTGGTCAGATCCTGCAGAGCAGTCCAGCCGGGGATTAGTCATGTTCAGGAGTGAAACTACCCAGATTTAGATTAAGGGCTGAATATAATTTTGACTATAACAAGAAACTACAGAAGTCTGGCCATTAATTAGACAAACTATTGCTTTATATTAATTTTATTTTGTTAAAGTACTAGAAAGGACTACACTTTTAGTTGAAAAACATGACCTGAAACTGAGCTAATCCAGTTAACACCTATTTCACAGAAATGCCACCCACAAAGAGTTTAACTGAACAAGATCAAGAATCAATTTTTGGGTGCACACATTAACTATAATGGCAGGTTCTTAGCAATTTTATTCTTTTTCAGTGATTATTTAACTTTGATCACATACTGAATGCCCTGAAAATCTCAGATGTGGCTCAACCATCTGGCATTATATTATACATTTTAAAAGGTGTATTTAAGACCTTCTGTGGCTGGAATAACACTTCTGTGGAGCTAGTGCTCTCATCTGTGTTCCAAATCCATCACATTATTTTCTTATGAGGCCAGAGCTACCATCACTAATTAGGCCTTTTATTTTGTTTTACTAGATTATCTGGTTTTTAAGTTTAAGATCTCCTTGACCAAAAAATAACTTGGACGAATTTATCTGAGTAAATCCATGCCAGGTCTCAGACAAAACTAGCAGAGTTGATTAAAAATTACTACCTTTCCAAAATGTCAAAAGCAAAGTTTTCCTCCTTTCCCAAGAGCCATGAACACCAGTTTAAATGCTGAAAACCAGACCTCATCATAGCTGTGCTTTGCTTGTTCGACAGTTTTTTTGTGTTACGGTAAAAGGAAACTGTTACATTATGAATGTTTGATTAAATGCCATTTCCAGACTTTGACACTATGTCAGGATGATGTGATCTTGCAGGAAGCACAAGAAGAACGTGATGTTCCATTTCTTCCTTTTGTGTATGAGTCAAAAGGTAGGTATTAGTCTGAATCAATGCCTTTGCATTCTCATATCCTTACATTTTAGAGAAATATATATGTTTCTTGGTTTACTCTGTAGGAGTACAAGAGCACTCCTCAGAAGGAGGCAGCTGAAAATACAAATGTAAATGTGAAAATAATGAATTAGAAGAACACACAAGAGGAAAATAATAGGGTGAGAACAAGTATATAATGAGTTAAAAGACACCTTTTTTCTATCCTGGATGTTATTAACAGCAGTAGGTGAGGTTCAACACGTTTGCATTTGGCTCAGCTCATTCTGACTTCCCTGCAATCTCCTTAAAACAATGAAGAGAATCTTTACATTTGGTTGCTTGTAAAATTTCTTCATCACTATCTCCTTAGGTCTGAATTGATGGTCATCATATCCTTTCTCCTGGGTTTAGAATCTCTCCACCAGAATTTCACTTTAGACTTTCCCACCAGAAAGTATGAAAGTTTCTTTGAAGAGGAATCTCAAATACTAAAATAGAAACATTAGAAATTTTGTGTCACAGAGACATATTTGCCGATGTTCTCGCCACTGGCGCTGCCACCCTTCTGGTGGAATATCCACCTTGCCTGTAGTGGGGAAGAGGGGGCACCCACTGAGCTTGCCTGTTGCTCTGTCTTGGACACTTTTGGCTTTGAAACTCTTCTGGAGGCAACAGAGAAGGTACAGATCTAGTTCTTCTCTGAGTGTCCAGGTTATGAGAACCCTTCTTTTTGCCAGTGTTTATCTTGGGCTGATACTTCCCACTGATGCTGAGCACTGACTGGAACCTAAGGGTGCTTTGAAATGCCAATTTCTACAATATTTTAAAATTCCAGGCATGGATTAGCACTGTTAACATTTTCCCTTTTGTGTTTTTGAACAAAAGAAACAATTCTTGCTTTGCTTTGTGCTGTGCATCTTGCTGTTCAAGTGGATGAGCTTTGCCCAAGGCCACCTATCAAGTAGTCAGGATAAGCCTGAGTTGAGACCCCAACTCAGACTCTAGCAGTGATGTTGCTTGCACAGAAGCCAAGCTATGTTGTCCATAGAAAAGGGCTTTTGTGCATGCGTGGGACCTTGATTGCAGCCACCAGAAACTGTGCTCCAAAATGACCTATATTTTCTGAGTGTTGGTACCACCTGCCCTAGAGGGCTGTTGGAGCCTAGTGAAGCATTTCCTCAGATTTTGGAAAGATTAAGATTTTTTTAGTCCTGATTTGCACACTGTAGGAAACATTCTGAATCCTCTTCACACTTTCCTCAAGCCTGTGAATTTACAAATTTGTTTATGGCAGAGAAATAAAAGTAAATTCTTTGAGAGTTTTTTTCCATGCACAGGGTAGCTGAACTGTATCATGAACCATAGCTCAACCACCAAATCCCAAAAACAATCCTACAGTTCATTTTCCTTTAAAGCAGTGGTTTGGCCTTCAAATTTTGGATGAACTCTGAGATATTACTGAAATCTCCTGTTTTTCACTACTGAAGCAAACAGGAGAGAAGGCAGGTCTGTGAACACCACTAGCTCTGTTCTGAGACAATAGGTTAACTGTATTTTTTTCCTTCATCAGATGCATGTTTTGTTTTGCTTGAAGCAGCATGGGATCTTATGCTGCATTTTTATAGAAAGCAAATTTTATGTTTTTTACAGAATAGTGTACCTCCTAGTAAATAATGCATTTGTCATTCCAGCTCCGTGTTACATAATTAGCCTCTTAAATAAAAAGCTGTTATTGAACTTGTAAATATCCTTTAAAAAAATTTGCATTTCAGAATCACATTTGCTTCAACATCCAAAAGCATCCTAGAGACAGATCATGGATCTTAAAAAAATAAAAAGAATGAAAACAGACCTCTTCCAAATACTTCTCTATCATGAAAAAAGTCTCCAAAAGAAAGAAGGAGAGAGGGCAGGATGTTGTACTTGCTGTACTTGCTGTAATGCTGTAAGAAAGCTGAAAAACCAAACAAACTTGTAATTATGACACAGTTTTCAGCAACCAAGATTGCTTGTACAAAATATCAGCAAGATTTCTTTTCCACATAAACCTGTCCAGGTCTGAAGCAGCTCTATTGAATTCAGTAGTGTTCACAGACCTGTATCTGTTCTTTGTCCCATGGAAGCTACAGGTATTGGACATATTGTTAGTGTGTCAGTGCAAAAGGTTAGAAAAGGACTAAATTTTAGTGGCTAAATGCACTCCCATTAAAGTGAAACTGGTGACTGCAAAAAGATTCATGCTGTGAGAAAGGTCTGCTTTCACATGGCCATGGAAGGCATAGCTTTTGATAGTTTCAGTGTGGTTTCTTGATTTTAAGGTCTTTGGAGCCCAAAGGCTAGGCCTGGAAAGCTCTTAGAGAAAGTGTGTCGGAAAAAGCCCCTCTCACGCAAGGACTTTGAGCTCCTTTCCAGACACGGAGGATGAGCTACGCAGGAGCTGAGGCCCCAAGGGACTGAGCTGCTCCTGCTTATCCATTAAGGACATGTCAGGCAGAAACTGGTGGCAGGAAGGAGTGATAGTAGCATAAGATATCACTCCCAATTGCCTCTGAAGCTGATCAGCACTTTGGATGGGCAAACCTCAAGGAAAATCCATTTGGAACTATACAGGAGGATTTATGTTCTTATGTCATAGGTAATTTATGCATTATCTTTAACATTTGTGCAAGGTGTTTGTAATTTGCTAAGCTAAAAGCCTGACAAAAGTTTTAAACAAGTCTTTAAAAGTTCCCTAATTTGTTTTGTTTTGTTTTTTAACATTCTATCAGAGATCAATAAATAAGCAGAGGACTTTAAAAATAAAACAAAACCCATACCCAGACCTTAAGTACTACAAAACACAGAATTAAAACCTCATAGAAAGTTATAATCATAAAGCTGTGTCTAAAGCAAAGTAAAAACCTCTTTAAAAATACCTGTGTCACAGAAGATTTCAGTGTTTTAAAGAAGGTTCCTTTCTTGTCAATTTTTGCAATTGTAATATTCTTCAGGGTTTATGTTAAGGTTCATTGGATTCTATTTCTTTAATTAACCAAAGCATCTACTAAAGATATGCATGCAAAAATTTCAGCTGGAAAATTTAAATCACCATATCTTGTTGCTTGGACTTTTTTATTATTTTAATACACAGTTAAGAAAACAGCAAGTCTTTGTTTCTAGAGAATATTATATTGTATTGCAGCAGGCATAATTTCCCTTATTTTGGGAGTAAAATTACCATGAACATATTTGTTCTTCAAAGCAGAACCTATGAAATATGCGTTCTTTATTCTTTTTAGCACGTGTGCTATATATGTGTATATATGGGCTCCTACTGACTATTTTGGGGGAATTTCCACAGCTGCTTCGAGTTGCCATAATTCCCTTAAATATTTTTCGTCAATATTTTCACTGAAAATATTAAGCACAACAAAATATTTACATTTTTAAATGTAAATATGCCACAGGGGGGACATGCCAGCCAGCTACTCCTCTAACTAGTCTTATTAAGCAGCTGGGAAATATGAAGCAGGAGTTGTATGAGAACTGAGCTAGTAATGGCACTGATTACTGAATCTGATGCACTGAATACAAGAACTTTTTTGTATCATGTTGTTCTAACACTCTACAATATTGGAGCTGATGGAGATTTTTCCCACTGACCTTTACCTTAGAGGGTACAAGTGTAGTCACAAAAGTAATTCACAAGTACAGAAGTACAAAAAAGTACTTAAAAAAGTAACTGGAAGTAAATGGAAGACATTTGAAGCACTGTAGTCAGGCTTGTTATCCTGACTTGTGTTACAGTCTCAGCTTCATGCTTTTACGTTTATAACATGGATTTCAGCAATAAAGCGGGGAAAATACTTAATGTGGCCTGGGAGAGCCATTAAGTGTGGAATTATGGGAATGGCATCCACTGACTGCAGAAAATGTGGAAAGCAGAATATGGAGAGATCAGACTTCAGTAAAACATCACCAAGGAGAGAGGCTCCTAGGTAAGACAAGCCCAGCAGACCTATATTGGAAAACATCATGAAGCTAATGACATGTATTTGTTAGCTTCTATCTGGAAATTTTGGAGGACTGTTCTCTTGTTTTTAGCTCTATTATGATTTTGTTGCTTTGATTTTTTTGGTTTTTTTCATGCAAGGAACATTCTAAAAAGTCTAGAAAGAGGCAACTGCAGCATTATGGAAACAGTTCATGGAAGAAGGTTCTCATAGGTTGACATGCAGTGATCTTTTGTCTTCTGCCTTTTTTTCCCCACTTCCTTTTTTTTCCCCAGATGAGGATTTGTAATCGAGCTATTGCCTGACCAGCATGGAAATGGGTAGATTTAAAATTAATGAATAAAACCCTTGATCTTTAAATAGAGTTATTATGTACTAACTGAGATTTTGTCACTGAATAATCAGACTTGGTCTTCACCAATACACACCATTTCATGGCAGAGCAATCTAAGAGCCTTGCTTCAGCAGAGAGAGAGAGAACTCAATGCATAGCTCCCTTTGCAGCTAAAAATACTGTGCTGCCACATGATATTTTTTGGCAGGGAGATGGAAAATTTTATTTTGCAAGGCAAGCTGGTGGCAATGTATTTGCATGGCTCAAAACCACTTTGCAGAGACCACCCTCTCTTTCTCTGCACAGACTCCCTCTCTACACCAGCCTTGGCCAACGAAACCTGGATTTCTTCCCTGGAGAGTCTTTGAGCAGAGATTTCTTCTAGTGGCACCACTGGCCCTTCCCATAAGGATTAGCCAGCTGAAATTTTCCTCCAAGTATGGCTTCCAATGGAGGAAGGCTTTCCAAGAACAGTAAACACACCAAGTTCATGCTCATCACATCAAGAATCCTGTTCTGGAAAACACTGGGATTGTGAGGCTGATTTCAGTGTGCCACATGTGATTGCACAACATAGCACAATGCAAAAATATGAGATAACTAGACTGGCTCTGTATCAAACATGTAAAGCACCTATTTTCAGCTCCACCATCTGCTATCAGTTTGCACAGTGTTTTTCCCAGCTGAAAACACAAGGTAGTTTGGCACAAAAGGAGAATTCCTCTGTCTGGTCACACACTGAAAGACACAATTTTTTTTTTTTCCTCTTGTGACTAGCCCATGTCTCTCTCTCTCTTTTTTTTTTTTTTTTAATAATGAAATAGGCTGGTTTGTATAAGTAAATCATGCCAAGCTAAAAACCAATCCTCCAGGAAAAATATTCTCTAGCATCCTAGCAGGCAAAATAATGGTATTTCACCCTCTCATTCAAAATAAGCATGCAAAAATTAACAACAGAATTACATAAATTAGCTGAAACTTTTCTGCTGAAAACTTTTCAGTGCTGACCCTTTTTCAGTTGCTGGATAATCTCTGAAGTCATTAACTCTACTGTCATTAATTGATAAACAGCAAAATGTCAGAATAAGTAAGAAATTCTTTTAGTTTGCAAATTATTATGAAAAAAACAGTCACTTTGGAGTATTTAGTAGTCACTTTGGAAAACAGCAAAGGAAAACACAATAAAACAAATAATCTCTTAAGTTTTTCTGTATAGGCAATGTGCCCTCCAACCATTTGCTATTTGAGGTTCATATCACTCTTTAGAATAAACTGCTTATTCCTTTAGAGCCCTGATTTGGAGTGAGAGAACTGATCTGAAATTCTTTCCTTTTAAATAAAGATCAAAACCACTTGGACATTTGCTGCTTTCTTCATGTTTTTGAGTTAAAACCCTGCCTCTCTTGACTTCACTGGGGCCGTGATTTCACCCCAGCAATTATTCTAAACGCATTACTCGTTTCACGAGCATACCACACTAATTCTCCACTGTTTCCATATGAGCATCTCCCAGTGCCAATGTAAATCCACTGCACAAAGCTACATTAAAGCAGTATTTATGGTTGAGATCTTAACACAAAAGTCAGGAAACTCAGAGTTATGGTTCCCCCAGCCAACCATAACCAGAGGTAGCTTTAGTGTTTTGTATTACTGTGTCTATACTCCACAATGTATGTCCAAATACCGTGACTGAGTTTAGCTGCTGTGGGAACTATAGCTTTGGGTTTCAGTATCTTTTTTCATTTAAATTCTCAACTCAGGTTATGAACAATTGTGAAAATTATGGTTGCAGCACAGGTTAATGTCTCCAGTTTGCTGTTCTTGGTTACTGCTGAGGCTGCCATGGGAGAATGGTAAGCTCTCTCTGTGATGTGGATGACGGGAAGCCTGAAGGTCTCTTTGACAAACAAAATACTTTGGCTGCACTCACAAGGTATACAAGGATTAGGTTTTCTGCAAGCTTTGTATCATTCAGCAGATACTCTGGAAGAGAGCAAGGGAGCTAATAGGATTTTGATAGAGATTACTTAACATGATTCTAATGCTAATATCCAATTAACTTGGTCAGAGACTAAGCTACTTTTCTGTACATTTTATATTGTGTTAGGAAAATGCTGTGTCATCACTGCAAGGGAAATGGGACTGTTTTCACCAAGTGTCCTCAGGAGCAAGCAGCCTGGGATGTGAAAAGGAGAAAGTTTGTACAGCAGGCAGCACTAAACAAAATTACTCACAGTGATGTGAGATACTCTGCCCTATGCACAAAAAAATATATCTCTAGCTCACATCTGCTGCTGTTCTAGGGCAACTTTCCCTGTAACTTACTGCATAATTACTCTGCAATTTATTTAAATAATTCCTTTGGACATAAATATTCTGCAGTAAGGACTAAAAATAGATTTAATAGTTTGACAATAATTGGAATTTGATAGGTTTGCAGTAAATTGCAGATAATTTTTATAATGTTTCTCAAAAATCATGAAATTGAACTCTGAGTTTAGAAAGCTAGCTGACTCAGGAGTGGGTCATGGCTAGAATGCCAAAGAGGAGCAGAGGAGGCCAGAAATCCTCAGACTGTGCCAGTGATGGTCTGGAGCTCACTTGTGCAGACACACAGAGAAACAAATTGCTGAAGGCTGCTGGCATTTGTCTATCATAAACCCTGGAGGAAAAGAAATTACTTAGGCATGTATTTTGTCAGGTGAGAAGTCTACATACAGAACCATGTATTTCTTGGGGTGTTGTAGCTCATCTACATTTGGACTGTGACCACAATTTGTAATTCTTAGTGAACACAGCCACTTTTCTAAGGCAAGCTATAATCTTGTCTGTTGGGAAACATCCAACCAAAGCAGAGCATGATAAGTGGAAAGAGAACTGCGTGCCTACTAGCAGCCACTCCAAATCATCACCTTTGTTTGCTTTCAGATGTTATCAGCATCCAACTGCAAGGATGAATGAAGTGATACATCTGGCTCGCTGACCAAAACATGAGGAGTGCTTTCCTGTGCTCTTAACAGATGCCAGCAGCAGCACACAGCTGAACTGGCCCTCCCATAACCTAATCCCTTTCGAACATGGCTGCTGATATGTTCATACCTCCTGCTTATGTGTCTTGGCTTTTCATTTTATGTATTGAATTGTTTGGATAAGGTCAATATATACAGCAGTAACGTTTCCCTCTGACTACACAAGCCCAGCTGCTCCTGCCCCATATTTCAACCAGCTTCCCACACCATCTAAATATAGCAATGACATAATTGGATTGTGCAGGAGCAAGACTGATCATTTTGAGGTCAGAGAATGGTCACAATTTGCTTTGTGAATGCATGTTTCTTCAGTGTATTTTGCAAGAATTCTGAACAGGTTTCAGGCCAAGTCTCTTCACAGGGGGCTTTTGCACAACCAGAAGAGCAGTGCATTACTGCAGATGAGTTTACCACTGCTCTTCCCCTGTGCACCTCAGTGCAGTGTGTGTGCAGTGCAACATCTCAATGAACACGCATGGGGACAAATTTTTTGTGTGCATGTAGCCAATAGCTTGAAAAAAGAGCTAAGCAAAGCTTATATAAAACCTGGAGAAAGGGAAAAAACCCAAAGCAAGCTATTTTTACCTCTGTATAAGCAACATTTCAATTGTTCTAAAAAATAATGATTGGAAAGGGCTTGGAATATAAACATATAGACACTATAGTACTTTGCAAAATGTCTGCCTGTGCTCTGCCAAACTGTTGGATAAGCTGAGAATCAGTAATTTTATGCTTTTAAGAATAATGAAAATCAATTAAAATTGTCTACCAAGCAATAAGTTAATGCAGAGGTACAGTATAGCTCTTGCAAATGGCTTGTTATCTCATTCTTACCAGTTCACAAGTATGCTGGTTTGTGAAGCCAAAATTCTAGTATATATCACAGAACTTTTAAAACAAGTTAGATTTAGGTGTAAACACACTTTTCAATGTTCTGTTGCTCAAAAGAGATGTTTCTTGTTGCTATGGGAGCGTGTTATTTGGTTTAGGGTAAAATTGGCTTATCTAGTACACTGCTTATTTAGATAACAGTTTTAAGGTAATTTCCTACAGATCCTTTGAATTCTGGATATCTCCTGATACTAGTTTATGTGAACCACTGATTCTGGTTTTGGATTTTTAAGAAAAAAGTGCTGGTTTTGGTCATATCAATCAGGAAATGAGGTTCTGTGATGGGGACTAAAATCAGGACTAAGAAAGGCATGGATGAGCTAGTACATAATGCTTTAGCTTGATGTAACTTGGAGCAAGACACAAACCTCTGCCCCATCATTTTCCATGATTTTCATTTACATGTATGGAGTGGTTTGCATACTGTGACCTCTCAATTAACATTATTTATATCTCAGTAAACTACCATGCTACTTTTCCAGATGTCCTAATCCTTTATGTAAATGCACTTATTAAACCCAGCCACCAGGCTCAGTGAAACCTGCCAAATCCACTGTGTTTGAACTCACACACTCCACAGACTAAGCTTTATTTGCATAAACTTCTTCTGTAAGTGTAATCTTACTTATCATCTGAAGAGTTAAAGTTTCACTAATGTAAATCCCTGACAAATCAAGCACAGATGTAACTGTTTGCCCCCAGGGCTCAGCCTGTCGATTCACTGCCACCCTTGTATCTTTTCCCTGCTCTTTCTCCAACCTCTCCACCATCCTCCCCATCCTATAAGAATTTTTTTGGTACTACTAGTCATTTAGAACTGTTCGTGTAGATACATTGCAGGTACTACACAGGACGCTGGAAATTAATGGTTTGGGTATTTCCCTTTAGATGAAACTGCCTCACAAAAGAATGTTACCTTGTAATTCTGGGTGTCTGTTTTTACCACCTGGAACAATTTGCTCTGTCAATCCTCAGGTGCCAGACAGATTGTTGCAGTTTGCCAGGCAGTATTCCAGATAAGGAGATGAGCTCAATAAATGCTTAATGTAAGCTGGCAAATTCATAAAGCATCCAAAGAAAATTCAAGCAGACAGTAGCAGGGAGATGGTGGTGGGGTAACTCCCAACAAACACCAGAAAGAAAGTAGATGGTGGGGTGAGGAGATGATTCTTCATATTCCTTTGTCTGTGAGAAATAAAAGTTCCCTTCCAGTCATAAAAAGAGTAGACTGAACACCAAAATAAAATTCGCCAGCCTTTCAAACTTTTATAAAAATGAGGAAAATGTTATTTTTGAATTCAGAGAGTGTTGGCATACACTGGGTTTGTTTCTGATTACTTTAAGTTCTAAATATGTTTCCTTTGCTGGTACCCAGTTGCTATTTATTTGGCTTTCGTCTTTGATCTCCCTTATGCTGGCACATCATAAAAAACATATTCCTGTTTGAATTCTATATTATGCAGTTAGTCTTTGCTCGTTATGTTCGCCTGGCCAGTTGTACATATAGAATAAGACTCTCTTTGTTTTTTGATAGACTCCAGGTGTTTATCACTCTAACTTACTAATGGATTTGACCACAGAATATGCATGCAAGAAGAAAACTGAAAATCTAATGGTAAAATTACTGGTCTGATAATTCAATGGCCTCCTATACCATAACCACAGGAACCACACACAGGCAGGCATGCATGCACACGGGGTGAGTTTTGTAAAAGCAAGGATCCTTTGCTTATTCAGTTTTCTTGAGGTGAATTTTTCATTCTGGAAATTAAGTTTTGTTTCAGATTTATTTGCCTTTCTCTGAGTTTTCTCAAAGCTTTTTTGAATTTAGGCCCTGCTTATTCAATTCCAAGTACATTTGAGGAATGTCCTGTATCTACAACTTTCCTGCTCCTTCCTTGTAATTCGAAGGAAAGAGAGCATTCTTATCAGCCTGTCAGGCACTGACAGCTCCAGATAACATGTTTAATCTCATTACAATAGCTTGGGAACTGCTGATATTGAGTTAATATCTCAGGTGAGGAGATAAAGCTTTCTATCACTTACTAACGCCACTGCTTTACAGTAGCCAAAAATTACTCTTTTCCCCCCCTATTTCTGGTTAATCTAAATTTTGTAGCGGCAAATTACAAAAAAATCCAACAAAAAAAATCCTTATTCCTGTACATACCACCAAATGATAGCAAATGATACATACCACCACCTGTTTAAGTGTAAAGGTCTGTGAAGGAACTTGGTTTTAACTCTTACTTGAGGTCTGTAACAACTGCTGCAAAATACACTGCGATGGAAGTTGATTTGAATTTATCCTTCAAAGAGGTTGCACACAAATCATATCCCTTTAGTGCTCAGAATCTTTTCCCTTGTATGAATTATTTGATTATTTGAAATTTTAATCTCAGATTAGCTCATTGATTTAGTGTGTGAGTGAGTCCCTTAAGACATGTAAAATTTATCTTGGTTTCACTTCAACTATCACAGATAGTTTAAAAAAGTGAAGCTGCATAGATATATTCTGTATGTTCCTATACACACAGGTGAAGTCACATACATGTCAACCTTGTTTTAGTTGGGATTACAGGTGGATCATATCAATAGTAAGTGATTTCACTGTGGTGTAAGAGGTAACTCAAGCACCCCTCACAGTAGAATTTTCCTTGTTTTTTAATTATTTCTTTATTTCTATACTTTAAAAAGCAGGGGGAATGTCTTTTCAGTCTAAATGTGATGCTGTAGCTACCAGTTTCATTTAAAAAAATTAAACTTTTAATTCCAGTGTATACTTAAATACTTCAGATTTTGCATTGGGCTTAACACAGTCTTCTAAGGATCATAGCTGGAGTTTGAAAGCATATAGAGAATAATCTGAGGACAGATTTATTGCACTGAGGTTCAGAATTACCCTATTTACACCTGCTAAATATTAAGCACTGACGTTTTGCTAATTTTATCTCTGGCTGCAGTGGAGGATTCTCTCAGAGGTCAAACATGCTTGCTGTGTTGGTTGCTGGCTGTGTCGCCATGCTAACGCAGGGTTTAGCTAACATCCATGGGCTGGTGGAGCTTTTTCCACTGGGACAAGGAATTGATGTGGCAATTCAGCATATTAACGAGGAATGCATGCAAGCCCTCCTCTGAGAAGTGTAAGGAAAATAAATGGCAACACTTTTCTTGCAATTTGTAGGACTCTTTCCATTGGATCCCAGTTACCTGACTGTCACAAATGCTCTTCTGCCTCCCAAAACAGCCATTTTGTTGCAAAATAGATTTCTGAATCCCAAATTATGATCTGATTCCAAGTCTAAACCCAAGTTTGAGTCCAAGTCCCAGGCCCCTCCTGGAGTAGTGTTTTGGTTTTGGACAGGTCCCAGTGTTCTTCTCTCAAACAGTGACTGCCATTATTTCTAGCAGCTCATATAGATAATGAGTTCAATTCCCTGGACATGAAAGAAGTCAGATTACCCTTTTAACTCTTCTGCTATCTGTGGATCAGGTACAGCTGAAGGCACCTATTGTCATTTCCAAAAGAGTGGAAAAAAGAGGGACAAGAACCAGGGCAGTGAAGAAAAAGGCAAGGAGAAGATGTAGCATCGTGAGGGAATGGAGCAGTGACAACAGCTCTTAGGTCCATGTGGTCCAGAACCAAATAATGCGTAGAAGAAGGCAGAGCCACGAGGCATAAAAGGAAAATAAAAAGGACTTACCTGTGTGGTTTCACATGGCTTCAAAATACTTTTTTTTTGTTGCTCCTGGGAAAGTAAAGTTCTACCCAGAAATGAAAAAGCAACAATAACAGTTGCTTTTATACAATACACTACAGAGCACTATCATTCCTGCTTATTTTCCTCCCTACCATGACAGATTAATTTAAAGGGGAAAATCTAATTTCCTGTGCCGATTATATATCCAGTTAATTCCAAATGCTCATGTAACAGTTAAAATTCCTGACAATTCCTGACAATCAGCTCTGCTGATATAACTTAGTCACATTCTCATTGAATCTCTAAATAATTTAGGTTGGAAGGGACTTCCAGAGGTCGCCTAGTGCATATCCCAATCTCAGAACAAGGCCAATTTAAATTCTGTTGCTCAGAACTTTTTCCAGTCAAGCTTTGATGTTTCCAGGATCAGAAATCCCATACTTTCTCTGGGCCTCTGTTTCAGTGCTTAATCACCCCCATGGCAAAACTATTTTTCTAATATCTAATCAGAATTTTTTATACTGTGCCAAGTGCTGTTTGTCTCCTGCCTAACTGATGAGCACCAGTGCTGGGGATAGCCTGGCTCTGTCCTCTCTACACCCTCCCATTAGGCAACTGCAGCAGCAGATGCCCCATCCCCAGGCTGAACAAACCCAGCTCCTTAATCTTCCTCCCACTCCAGGGGCTCCGGCCTGGACCATCCCACCAGCTCTTCATGGCCTTCCTGCAGTACATCCCTGTCTTTCTTGTACTTGGGAGCCCAGAGCTGGACACAGGATGCCACTGTAGGCTGTAATGGTGTGAATTTTTCAGTGGAAGGATTACTGCTGATATCTAAATTTCCTCACTGAGAGATAGGGTGTGAACACTCTGTTGTGTCCCTACAGAGGACATGATGTATTACACTATGCACCAATCTTCACAGGAAGGAAATTCAGGGCTTATAGGTTCTATGGATCTGTGTATCCTTTCTGTAGGTATATCATCTGCTGGTGTTTAACCTGGACAGTGCTTCCTCACATCAGAGTGGGTCAGCACAGAAGTCAGTCTCCTTACGGGTATGCATTATAAATACCAATGTGGACAGTTTTGGAAATGCACTGCTAAGTCTCCTTAAGGTAGGCATCAGCTGGTCTGTTAAAGACTTCATAGGTATTCCCCTGAAAAAAATCTCATTTTAGTTCTTTTTGAGTTGCTCTGTTCTATTCCCTAGGAGAGTGGTGAGTAATTGGAACAGGTTGCCAAGCAGCAGTGGTTCCCTGTTACTAGAGGTGTTCAAGGAGAGGCTGTAGGTGTTTGAACAACCTGGTTTAGTGGAAGGTGTCCCTACCCATGCTAGGAAGTTGGAACTTTGATTAGATGGTTTTTAGGCCCTTTCCAATCCAAACCATTCTATGATTCCTTAGAGGTAGATGAGAGAAAACCTCAGCTCTAAGTATTATTGCAATAACAATTTAAATGAAAAAAACCCCTTCTGCTTGGTTTGAAAGGAAGAAAAAAATGTTCTGTACATCCACTTTTAAATATAACAGGCATCACTTACAAGGGAGTATTTACTGCTAGCTATCACATACTCTTAGTTCCTTCTCTAAAGCTGTGTGATCCTGGCTGTATTTACACTGTTAAGTGGTATGTGCCCTGTGTGACAGGATTTCCAGCAGCATCAGGTGCTTATCAATCTTGTTCCTCCTGTCCTTTGGAGAGGAGATTATGGAGAAGCTGGAGGCAAATTAGAAAACAGCAGGTTAATGCTTACATCACTGATGCAATCAAAGTGAATGATTTATGTGTCCTGAACAATTAGGACCCACCCAACTCTGTATACAGCGCTGATAGAAAAATGTATTTTAGTTATGAACTTTAGGACAAAAAAGTTTTTTGGATAGTCTTTTCAAGAGCAAAGTCTCAAGAGGCACAAGAAATCTCAGGAGGCACAAGAAGACTCAGGAGCTCAAGACTGTCAAAAGCCATAGGATCAAGCATGTATTGTTGCTTTTTCAGTTCCAGTAGTCATGCAGCTTTGCCCCTTGCCTATCTTCAGAGCCATCTTTTTTTAAGTACAGTTGAAATGGAGAAGGAATTCAGAGAAGGAGGTCCTTATGACAAAATTTTAGCTGCAAGATCTCACAGAGTAGAAATCTCAACCTGCAAATAAAAATATGGCCTTTATAAACTCCAGTGGCCTATTTTGGCTAAACACTGACTTTTGGGTACCCTTTGGTTTTAACCTGTGACTCTAGGAATGCACCCCTGCATCCCCACTGCTGGTGGGTAGCTCAGGAGCTGAACCTGGATTGACAATAGTCAGGCTTTGCTCACATCTCATGCAGAAGTCACCCAGAGTTGGATTCTGATGTTTACTGTTTCTGTAATTAGCCTTTACACTTCAAAGCACTTCTAAGACTGATAATTAAATGGATGCATGAGTAACTCATTTCTTGGTCTGAAAATGGCATTTTGGTATGGATGGCAATTGTGACATGCAAACCTGAAATACCTCAAGCAGCGTAGAAGCCAAGGGAATAGTTTTGATAAATGTTACTAGTGGACTGGCTGCTGTTCTTGCTTGCTGAGCTAGAGAAAAGGGTGTGAAGTCCTTGTTTCACAGAACTAGAAGCTTGTGTGGTCATCAAAAGTAAACAGCAGAAACCCAAGGTATTTTTAAGGGGGGCAGGAAGCTCATTAGTTAGTTGTGAGCCTAACCCTGGTGACCCAGACTGCCTATCCACAGTCTAGTAGCTGTCAGTCCTGTCTGTCTCACCCCTTCCCAGCAGAAACTGCTACTGGCTGCAGCATCAAAGCACCCATGGAATTGCTGTTCTTCCCTGCTGCCCACTGCTCCTCTTTGCTGGTCAGAAGAGTGCTCAAGAGAGCTCTGGGGTCTGTCTCTGGTCCCAGGTGACCCTACCCCTAAGGGTGGCCCTTGGGACTGGTGAGGGCCCTATCCTGCCAGATATTCCAGTTTCAAGCACATTCCAGCCTTCTGTAGGTTCTCCTCTTAAAAAGACAAAAAAAAAAAAAAAAAAAGACCTGCTGTGCTGGCTGTCAAATATCTGCAAAGTATCCTGGCCTCTTCTGTAGGGTCTTCTGAGCAGCAAGGGGGGAGCACTGAGAGGATGTTTGTTTTGAAAAGGGAAGGGGAAGCAGTATTTGGCTGGAAGCATCTCTGGGGGTGGGCAGACTGGTAAAGCATGCAGGTTGTATTTCTCAGGGTTGAATGGGAACAAGACAGCAGTAGAAACAAAGCATTCTTTAAGGAAATAAAGAGAGAAGTAAAACTGAAAGGCTCATGGGTGCAGCATTTTGAGTTTATGAGGCATTTCCTTTTGCTGATGAATGTGGATAGTTTAAATTTTCTGCACATTGTTGTTAAAAATGACTGGAGTACAACTACAAATAGATGTTTGTTCTCCTGTTTGCAAATTCTAAACACAAAAATGCAAAATTTAGCATTGGGTTCAGTGTCAGATCCCCTGTAAAGCCAATGGAAATGGTATAGTTTACAGGGACATAAAATGTAACCCACAGTCTAGATTGCTAAACCACTAGGGTAAGTGGTGAGAAAATTTATTTATAGACATTTCTGTGACATCTAGAAACCCTTTCTAGTGGCTGCATTTCCAAGCATCTTCATTTGCTTACTGTGCACTTTTTTGCAAATGTGAGTTGTAGTTGCCCAAATCTTTTGAAAGGTTGGTTGTAGAAGAGTTGCAAACCAGTTTCTTTTGCAAAGCAACATATATTTGTCAACTAAATGAAAATATTTAATGGAAAAAAGATTAAGAATGGTTAAGTCACCTAATCCAAGACCTGGGACAGCACACTGGAACTGGAGTGACCATTTGTTCTCCTGAAATCAGAACTTCATGATCACGAAATAAACCTTTGAATGTGTGCCAAGAATAAATCTTATTACATTTTTTGGCCAAGCTGTTCAATACCAATCACCCAAATAAGCTTGGATATAGTAACATTTGATCTGCACAAAGTCAGGATTAATTTAAGAGGTAATTTGGTTCAGGAGAATTATCACAAAAAAATAATGGAATATTCTAAGTTGGAAGGCACCCAGAAGGATCTCTGCCTCTAATTCCCAAGTGAATGGCCCATACAGGAGGTACAACCAACAACCTTAGCATTATTAGCACCATGCCCTAACCAACTGAGCTAATCTTAGGGCTGCCAGGCAAGCTCATCTAAAAATCTGTTCTGTTTTCAACCCCCGTATCTATGCATCAGCTTACAAGACTCACATCTAATATTCTTTTTGATGACAATAGAACCTGTTCTTTGTGTATCTTGTTTTAAAGCATATTTTTCAGCCCTTCTCTTGTTTATATAGCTCCTTTCCTAAATTACCTAGGAGAGGCAGATAGTAGGATGAGGTGCAGGGGCTGCTTCAGAGCTGCCTCAGAGGTTCTGGGCGCCAAGCTGCCAGGATGGGCTCCTTCTACCTCTGTTAGGCTCTAGTGGGTTTAAGCAGACATTGCAGAGGAAAAAGCCCATGAGCATCCCATGCTTGGAGAGCTCCCCAAGCAGACTCACCTACTTTTTAACAGGCCCCAGTTTAGGATCAGCCATGAATATCTTCATCTTAGAGAAAAACACTTTTTAAAACTTAAAATTGGTTTTAAAGTATGAACATGTGTTCAGAAAGCCAAGGGAGCTGAGGCAAGACCAGGCTAAGACAACGTGGAAATATCAGAGTGTGCATTAGCCTGCATTGTTGGATCACTTGGCTATTTAATCCCCAGTTATGGGGCAAGAAATCCCTACACAACATGCAGGAGGGTTTGACAGGAAGTGAGACAGGAGAAAATGAATTGTTGTGTCTTGTGATATGCTGTATGCAAAAGTGAGCCAGGGGTGAAAGGGTATGATGACAAAGCTGTTGGCAATTTAAATCTTGGCTCAGACATAAAATAAATACATTATTCCTGATGGTGAAATTGGATGGTGCTGTCATGGATTCATTTTGTCTTCCTGGTGTTTTTCTAGCCCCTTCTCTTTCATCTGACCTATGGCATTCATATCTGCACGCCAATGTGTCAAAATATTCCTTGGATATATCAGGTTTGAGTGCACTTTAATTGCAAGCCAGGCTGCATGCATTTTATCTGAACTCCACACCTAGATACCATTGAAATTGATGCATTTTAGAGGGTTGTACCAAGCCTTCTAAAGATGGCACTGACTTGGGCAGGTCTGCCTTGAGGCATGACACCACTCCTGCCCCAGCTTTTACTCTACCTTTGAGTGTGCAGGGCCGACCAGCACTGCCAGTAGGGTGGTACAGAATTTTCATACAGCTAGGAACAGGGTCCTTACACTTCACAAGAGGCAACATGAACTCATAGAGTTAAAACTAAACCAAACCAAGGCAAACCAGAAATATTGTGGCAGTGACTGTGTGTGTTGGGAACATTAACTTTCCATTTGCGTCCCCTGTATTTTTTCACTTTCATGATCTTCTTTTTCATGTGGTTTTCTTTCTCTTCGTTTTCCCTTATGCTACATTTTCTGAAAATGACACCTTTTGCCATGCTGTAGATATTAGTGCAGGGGGTCTCTGAATGCTGGCCTGGCTGCTGCTGCAGTGATGAAGATGGGGATTTCCTCTGGGTGCAGGAGGGATAACCTCTGTTTGCATCTGACTGACTCTGCTTGCTCCTAGCAACCTCCCTGCTTTTTCCAAGATATTTCCTTTTCAGTTTGCACCAGTGGATGGGGATAGAAGAAAAGGAGCAGTGTCGGAGTCCAGGATATCCCTCTGGCAGCTCAGGAGGATTTGGAGACTGTACAGGGGGGTCTGGGACCTGTACAGGGGGGTCAGACAGACTCACACACAGCCCAGGAGGACACTGATTCTGACTTCTGTCCATGGGAGTGAATACTCACATGTAAGAGGAATCACAAATCCTAAGAATTTAAA
>VXBR01000945.1:877324-979447 GCA_013400215.1 Cisticola juncidis | reverse complement strand
CTCTGCCTTCGGTGTGAAACACTTAGGGGCAAAAGAGAAGACACAAAACCTTATTACCTTGGGGAACAGCAACCCTGAGGAGAATCTCAGGGAACAGCAACCCTGAGAGAGCAGGTTAATACTTTAGTTTGGATAACTTCATCCTACCTCCCCCATTTACTTATCTAAAGCTTATCTGAAATTTTATGGGCTGGAAAGTCACAAAATCAGATGTTCTTGGGAGCGTTTTACTGCTTTCTAGGCTTGGTGTGGGTGGACATACCACAGGCACAGCTTGTCACGCAGTGTTTTGGTAGCTCTAGCTCCTTACAGCTGCCTGGAGCTTGGCTACACATGAAAAATTAAACAAATGAAATATTGGTGGAATCTGGTAAGCCCTCTGGAGCACAGCCTGCAGCTTTGTGCTTGGCTTACTGCTGCTTTTCCAGGGGAAGGTGAGCCACGTCTTTCCAGTGATCTGGGCCCTCACAGCTGCTCCCAAGACCTGTGCTCTGAACCCACCATTTTGAAGCCCAAGTGTAAAACAATTTCAACCCCACTTTTTATTTGTATTTGAATTCCTTACAGAATATTTGGTGCCAAGATTGTAGCTGTTTCTTGGTTTTCTATGGATCTTAATAGAGAGAAAAAAAAACCTTTCAACAATTTAAGTAAAAATATGTGAAATAGGATTAGCCTGTACCTTGTAAAATTTTATTTTAAGAAACTAAGGCCCTGATCCAATCACAATGAGGTCAGTGGGACACTTTCCACTGATTCAGTGGGGCTTGGATATGGTCCTAAGACATTATTTTCAGAAACAAGGACTATGAGAAATGTATCTAATATTAGAAATTTATTGTTTATATTCTTTCTATAATTAAAATGGCCAGCTGCTGTTAAAAGGCTTCCTCTGAGCTGAACGTCTGCATACTAAACTTGAGGCTGAAGCAAAATGAGAGATGTTGGCTCTTGACAACAAATATTTTCTGCACAGAGATCCAAGTGGGCTGGTGTCTCAACCATCCTGTTCCACAAGGCACTGCTGCAAGACATTTGTTCAGATCTCCAGCCTCTTCCCCAAACATGACAGAAGTCTGAAGTCAAGGAGTAGATTTGGAAAAGCTGTTCACATATGACACCACCATGACAGGAATGTATGCAGCTGATCGGATCCACACCTCATTTGTGCTGTTCTTGGACAGACACAACTGAGCCTGCCCTGGAAGTAGTTTATACTTCTTTGGAGTCCTTAATACCTTGAAATCTTGAAAGACTGAGACACTTGCTGCTGACACTTAGGTGTACAGACAACTCAGGATGGAGACTTGCTTGATGGGGAAGTGGCTCTTTGTCAATATCTTTAGTAAATAAAAGGAACTGCATGGGCTGGGGCCATTTGTATGCAGGCAATGGGCTGAGGTAATTTTTCCTTTTACAGATGCTAAACAATGGGGAAAAATTACCATCTGTGTCCATCTGTTTCACCCATGCAAGGGATGGATGGTGCCTCTAGGCAGAAAGTGCAGCTTTTGGGACTGAAGTACAAGATCCAAACTGGAAAACATGGAAGAAATGGAAAAACATGGGAAAAAGGGAAAAATGAACTGATGAGGGATGACCTTCCTTTTGGGGGTGTGAAGATTGTCTGTGAATGCTCAGGGTCACCCATTCCTCTGCAGGGAGCCAAAGCACACCCAGGGCAGCTGTCAAGAGACAGTCAGTATGGCTGAGCATCCAAACACACCCAAATGCTGAGCACGGGTGGTAAGAAGTGACAGCTGGGCCACCTCAGCGCTCTTTGGGCAGGACATGGCCCCATTTCTCAGGCAGGCCGCCAGGTACTGTCCTGAGAAGTTGAGTGAGGTTTGCTTTCCTGGCAATGGCCACCCATCACTGCCTTGGTCTGGGACACCACTGGGGCAAGGAGAGGCTGTGGTGATGACCTCACCAGCCACCCATGGGAACACTGCCCTAGGATGTGGTGATCTTCTCTCCTATGGAGCATTCACCCCTTCCAAACTGCTGTTTCATTGTGTCCCTTGCCTCTCCTTTCCCTCCTATAGAACTATGTCTGTGTAGACTCCCTTGTTTAAATCCTTTCCAAGTGAGGTTACTAATTCTTGAGTGCTCCTGGAGAGTTATGTGCCTTCCTGAGTCCCTGCATGGAAAGCTCCAGCATGTGTCGTTTAAGTGATTTTCACAAGAATGCTGGGAAGCTGAATCAGTGCTTCTTGCTGCACAAGAGAGAAGAAATACTTCAAACACCAATCTTTTTAAAAAGTTACATTCCCTCCCATCTCAGAGCAGTCTGGCTGATGCTGGGCAGGAATCAGACATGTTTTATTTCCTTTATTCCTTGTATCCAACTGCACTCTACCATCACTCCTGCTAACATATTGGCTGAAGCCAAAATTTGATCTCGCTCCAGCTTCACACCTGAATGGTTGAATCTGATGCAGTTTTATTGAAAGATATGGGATCTGTTGGACATGCCTTGGGATCGGTGAGCAGTCACTCACACATAACCAGTCCTTCTGGAATTAGTAATGGCTTACAGATTGGAATGGACTTCAAAATTTGGCCATTAAGCATGGCTTTAATCTCTTTACCTTTTGAATTTATGTCAATTATGTAATGCTTTGGATATTCTAGGGAGCTGGCTTCAGTTTTAATAGATTTTCATATTAAATGGGCCATCTTCTATATTTTCTTGCTTTGGGTAATATTTTATAACAGATACTTGATAGCTAGAAGTTTTTTAAAACTGAATTAATATTACTATTAGTGGCATCCAGTGCTTTCTCAGTGCTCCACCACGACATCAAAACCCACAATTATAGTTAAATATACTGCCTGGTAATTATGTGTATTTTACTTATATAAAATGAACAAATGAAAAAATTTACAATAAAAAAAAAGAAAATTTAACTTGATGTCACCAAATTGGTCTTTCCCAATAGATATGCTAAGCCTTGTTACATGTAACTGATCCAACAACACATACACCAATAAATAAATTTCCATTTAAGTTTCCCCTTACTTATCATGCATCAGTTTGCATGGTTGATACTTGAAATGTAGAAATGAAATATTTATTTTTTTTTTATAAGGAGCTTGTTTATATTCAATGAAGACTTGCAGAGTGTTTAAACACTCAGCATAGAACAGTTCTTCAGTGAGACTGGTACTGGCCTACCATCCTTAGATTTAGGCCAAAGTCGTATGTTTGTTTCAGCCAGTGCCATGTATAGGGGCTGTGAGGAAAATTCCAGCTCCTTCTCTCTGTTCATCTGGTCACATATCCACATCTTTTCCTTGTGCTCATATTCCTGCTCATCCAACAGTGCTGGAGGAGCAAGGCACAATGGAGGGCTGGGTGGGGGAAAGCTGATTTTCAGCTGCATCCATTCCCTGGTCCAGCTCCCTGCAGAACCAAACAAATTACCCACAGCTGCAAGGGCACAAGTAGCTTTGGGTAGATGAAAAAGGGAGACCACCCCACCCACCCCCTTTCAACACAGCTCCCACTGGAATAAAATAATCATGGAACTTCAGCCGCAGTCAAGCAAGCAGAATTACCTGCTGAGGCTTGGTTTGTGGGGGAACAGAAACAATAAAAGTTGAAAGGAAGCTATAGGGTTTGATGAGGTTTGTCTATGTCTGGCAAAGACTTTTTGCTTTCTTAGAGGTTCTTGGAAATGTCTTCAAAACATTCCAGGCTTGGTTTTACTCCTTAAATACTCTTCAGTGTTTTATTTTAACAGTGAAGAGCCAAATTCTTCCCTCAGATATGCATGCAAATACTCCCACATTAATCAGAAGAATTGTCTGCACATTCCCTAAGTGCAGGAGGGTTCTCATTTGGTATGTGCTTTGCTTCTTAAGGAGAAGTCAATTCTGAGCACAAACCTATTCACACAAATTCATGGAAATTTTGTGTTTTTCTAGCATGGACTGAGGATCAGTTGCTCTCACCCTACAGGGAACACTAACATACTTCACGGGAAGACTCAGTGGCTACAGAAAGATTGCCCACAAAGCACAGGGTGTATCAGGACAGTTAAAATGGGCAATCTGATTCTCTGATTTATGAGAAATTATGAAGAGGTAGGAAGAGCTGCACGTAAGAATGGGATATGAAATTAATTCTTGGAAAAAAAATTGGTACATCCTATTTGATTTAAAATACAAGGACTGAAACAGTAATGTGGGTCTTTATACTTCTTGATAAAACACTAGTGGACTCTAAAAATAGGTTTTAAAAACTGAGCTGCTGTTTTGATTTGTAAAACAAGTTAAACCAAACTTGACAATAAGGCATGTGCTTTAGATTTCCCTGGTTTGAGGCACTGTTTACTCTGGCAGATGTATCCTTAAGTTAAGCTTTTTTTCCCCCCTCAAAGCTGTTACATGGTAGACTGATGTTGGCTGACCCTGAAGCAAAAATTTGAAAACAGCACATTTATTTTCCTGCTAATGCTAAACACATATGCCATGCTTCATTTTTTTGGTCTAGATGGAAAATCTTCAAATCTCGACTATTTGTCCCTTTTACCCTGACTTTCAGTGTTTTCATGAATGCAAAAATAACATAACAAATGTGGGGGAAGGGAGCATGTGTGTTTTGCAGTGGGAGAGCAGCCTGTAATTTGCAGGCTGGAAGGGGCAGATGGGAAGAACCAGAGGGTCAGCCTGGTCCCATGCTGTGTCAGTGACAATGGGCTTTCCCACATGCCTCAACACCCAGAAAGCTCACAGAGTGCTGCTGCCCAACTGGGCAAAATGTTAGCGGACTTATAAATTCCATTCTCTTACTTTCCTTATAACATGGGCAAAATACTAGGCAGGCAGTCATCTTTGCTGCTACTTCAACAATTCACTGGGATTTAAAACAAACAAACAAAACCCCAAAACAAAACAAATAAACAAAAAAACACCAAAAAACCACCCTCAACAAAATCCTGCAATACTGTTCATATTTACAAACAGCTCTGAAGAAAAATGACTTTTTGGAATAGTGGTATTGTTATGACGTGTGGGCTCTACGCTACAGAAATTTTGTGGAGGCCACATGATTGCCTCTGTTTTAACAGCTTTCATGAAGATATAAATAAAGCCAGCATACCTGCAGAGCCACAGTCAGTCTCCAAGACACTGAGTTTTCTCTCACTGGAAACCAACTCAAAATAAGTGTGCTGGAGTCAGCTCAGTGTCAGGGTGCAACATGAAAAAAAAAAGGTGCAACATGAGCTCGCTGACTGAAGTTGCTAAAATGGAGCAATGGTTTGGGTAAAACACTGAGGGTCTGTTCCATGCAATTCTTGAATGGATTTGACTGGAATGGACTTCAGCTAAATGGATTAAATTGTTAAACTAATTTAAGGAAGTCCATGTTCAGAGAAGAAAGAAGTTGCTTAAATTTGTGCCAATCCTCACATCAGTAAAGAGGGAAAAATGATTTAAGAAAGAAAGACTTATAAGAGATCATTCCTCTTGATGAACTATTTAAATCTTTGCCAATGCTAACTGAGAGGAATGAAAAAAAGTCCTCTGGAGAGCTTTTAGCAATTAGTTCCTGTTTGCAAAGAATCTGGGTCTGTGTTGCTTTAGGGCGCTCAGCCCAACAATTTTTTATGTTTTTTCTCTAAACTGGACTGCACCTCATTAGAGATGCCCAGCTGTATTATTTTCTCTCTTTCACGGCTATACACATCACTTTTCATCCTGTCCTTTCCACCACCTACTGCTTCTTTAGCAAGTAAAGCAAATGAAAATAGAGCACAAAGAAATCTCATCTGCATTTATCAGTCTTCTCCTGGTGTTGAGCAGCTGGAAACACAGAATTAAAGCAGCACCTTGAGACACAGTGGTGTGTGCCATCACCCTTGCAGGTATTCTGCATCCATCAGTGGTGTGTGGACAAGAGAACCAGGAGCTCTGTTACAAGGTACCCAGGGATCTGGTACACACAATCTATTATTTTATTGTACAGGGCCAGGCTGACTTTACCCCCCTCTGAAGTGGCAAATAAGCTACCTCTAGCCTACAAATTTTACAGCTGTCTCATTACAAGTGGCAAAATTAAAGTGAATCACACATTACCATACTACAGATTCTAGATTAAATTTGTACTACTGTATTGGAGTGAGTTCTGTTAAACCTCATTTTTGCAGACACATTTCCACTAGGTTATGGGCAAAACCTGGAAGAACCCTATGGACTTTTGTGGCTCTGAATGATTTAGACACTGAAACCTATAGGAATGGTCCCATAACAATTCTATAAGGACTGTAGCTGAGCTATACTTTTAAAACCATGGTATCTCATGCTTTTCTCCTATGAGGCTGGCTAATAGGGATGCTAATTGGGTAGAAGGGCACTTCTAGTTCTCCTTAGAGGAGACAGCTGGAGTTAAAGCTACACTCCATGGGGTCGACTATCCCCTAGCAATGAACCACTGCAGGAATGCTCAAGAGAAATGAAAAGAGTAGGACCAGTGAGGCAGAACCAGGGTGCCAGTCTGGGTAGGAAAAAACCATGGCAAAAGACACTTCTGTTTTTATACCGTTGCATTTTGGAATGATAAAATGAGGTTACAGTCAATACACAACACAGATTGAGAATAAAATTTATCTTCTTTTTTCCTTTAATAGCCACATTCTCACTACTTGACTAGAACTTCAAGAGCATCAGTAAAAGACTTACTCTCAAAGGTAACAACTGAACCAATACGAGCTGGTGTCCTTGAATGCAGAGGTGTGACCTCTAAGAACAAATTATGCATAACAGTACCCCTCTGTTCTGTAGCTTAGCAACTTGGGATGCAAATGAACACTCTTCAAAAGAAGATTTCTCATGTTATCTGGCAAGAAGAGACATCCATGATAGAAAGTAGATTTTTGTATTCAAAGCTGCCCAGTGTAGACACAATTATATTTGTATTGAAGCGCATTTGTTAAGGTTCAGGAAGAATTCACTCTTTTCTCAATTTTTATATGTTTCTCCAGTCATGTATCTCTATCTATATATCTATCTATCCATGTATATGTGTGTGTATATATGTATATATATCCTTTGTATGTGCATATGCACATATGTCCATACATATAACAAATACATTGTTATCCAAAATTCCTTTAATATTTTACTGTATTATGGGAAGTATTTCCACACTGAATTTAACTCCTGTCCAAATAAAAAAAAAAGATTACTTTTAATATTGAGCTTAATTTTTTTCCCATTCACTACATTTACAAATCAAATGTGCAATACAGAAGATATTTTACATCCATTAATCAAAACAGGGCCACTATTACTTTTGGGGTCAATATAAGATGAGCTATCTTTACTGTCTAGCTGATTGACCTCTACGCAGCACAAGCAATAATTCTACTGGCCTGTGCTCTTAGTAAGTCTTCCAGTGAGACCTAATCAAACCCCAAATTTAAATCTCTTTCCTGCAGTATTATAGACATGATACCGGGAAAAAAGCACCAAAATAAAATCTCTCAATCAATGCTGGCTTTTAAAAATACTTTTCTCATGTCACACTAACACTTTGAGAGGGGCAGAGGAGATGGAAAAGAGGGGAAGCCTGGAGAACATAGGCTGGTCAGACAAAGCACAGAGGAGAGTGCAGGTGCACGAGCCTACTGCCAGGCAAGTCACACTGTGCTTGCCTTGGCAGCTGCCTCCAAAAATGATTCCTTGGGCCTTCTGGGATGTGCTAAATGCACTGGAGCTAGTATCATTTGCAACAGATGTGTAAAAAATACAGTTCAGATACTGGTATCCACCTGAAGAGATCATCTCACAAGGCCTGTGGAGATACCGCCATCTAAGGCAGGGTCTCCTTTTGTTAACAATAAACAGAAAAGGGTGTTTCAGTCACACTGCTGCAGTTAGTCTGAGTTTGCTGAAAAGCTTTATTCAAATAATTTATTTGGTATCCAACTTCATGGTACCAGAGTTTGGAAAGGTAGTGGTTTTTAGAGCAGTTCCCCTTGGTTATGGAGAGTTCCACCACACTGTGCCTACACACATCAGGGAAATCCTGATTTTCCCATCCCATACCAGTCTGAGATGTTCATTGTGAGTGCCTTAAAGAAAAGGGCACCCATTTTTTCCTTTGGAATACCAACTTCACCTATAAGTTTTCCTAATATAGTTCAGTACAGATGCTACTCTCTTAATTTTTATGGAACTAAGCAAAAAAATGCATATTTATGCATGGTGCCAAAACATTGCCTTTTATTTCAAATGCACTGTTTCTGCTCAAAAGACCTAAACTGTTATGGAAATATTTTTGGTTTTTCAATTTAGCAGGAAACTCCTAAAAATCAATTTAATTTGGAGCAAAATATCATCCTTTCTCACTCTCCTCCTCTTTTTGGCAGTGCCTTATTTAGGAGTTCAGACAAACAAAAATTTCAGTTATTCACTCACCTCTGTTGAATGGCAGGAGACTTCTACCAAGCAGCAGAGCTCTCCTTCAGTCCTTTGGTTGGTTATCTAAGGTGAGTGTCACTCAGTACTTCATATTTGGTGCTGGCATTGCTTATTTTATTCCAAAGGATTTTCTTTTCCAAAGTAAATGACCAAATTTAGCTATATTAAAAATATGATATTAAAAATTTTTAGTTATCCTAAAAATCAGTGCTCAGGCTGGCTCTGAAGTGGAGGCTGGTGTGTACATGTGTGTGTGTGTGAGGAGCTAACAACAGTTTTCCCTACCTCTCTGGAACCGTGTTTGGGACAGTGATGGTTCCCCCTTAGCCACTGCACTTCTTCAGGCAGCTTATGGATTTGGGAGGACTTCAGTCATGTCTTTCCAGCCTCTGTTGTTAACAGTGGAACAACTTAAAACAGCCACTTT
The DNA here is from genome assembly GCA_013400215.1 of Cisticola juncidis. NCBI lineage: Eukaryota > Metazoa > Chordata > Aves > Passeriformes > Cisticolidae > Cisticola > Cisticola juncidis. Next base: position 970,590 of record VXBR01000945.1, on the reverse strand, counting down.
CATGCTTCCTTTCTACACAGAGAAGAGTGATCCAGCCTTGCTTCCTAAGGAGTGCATTTGCAGGGAATTGGGCCATTTTTTTACCTGCTTGAGTGTGGTTCACTTATTTACTGCGTTTTTATAACATGTTCCTGGCTTCTACCTTCCTCCTTCTCTAAAAATGCCTTCAAAACACTGTGCTGAATCCTTACACATCATACATCTTTGCAAGCCATAACCACATCTGGTTTAGAGCCATCAGCTATTCTTCTTACTGACTTTAGAAGCTAAATATTCATCAGGGAATAACACTGTGAAGGGGAAACCAGCAGTTCTCTAGACCTGGAAATTCCTAGGTTCTCTCCTGACACAGGTGTATTAAGGTCTGGGACACAGCAGTGTCTTGGCTGCTTTACACTGCAAAGCTCTAACAGGAGTCATTGCATCTCCTTGAAGTGTTAGGTAGGGGACATTTAAGGACACAGCTTTATGACGATTGATTTAATTCTCTCAAAGGCAGAAAAAACCTTGGTAATAATACAAGCCAGAATTAGAGAATAATAATCTTGTTTTTCAGGAGAGTACTGTCACACCCAAAGGTATTAGAATGTGTACATCCATTGTAAAGCAAAACAAAGTAGTTGATGGTATTCCCTGACTTGTTTATAGGAGTAAGCCTTGAATCAGTGTATAGTTATAAATCTTTGTTTTTCACACACAAAGAACCACAAACACAGAATCACAGGGTTGGAAGAGACCTTCAAGACTGAGTCCAACCCATGCCCTAACACCTCAACTAAACCATGGCACGGAGTGCCACATCCAGTCTTTTTTTAAACACATCTAAGGATGGTGACTCCACCGCCTCTCTGAGCAGACTATTCCAATACTTTACCACCGTTTCTGTAAAAAACTTTTTCCTAACATCCAACTTGTTTTTCCCTTGGTGCAGCTTGAGACTGTCCTCTCATTCTGTCAGCTGCTGCCTGGAGATAGAGACCAACCCCCACCTGGCTACAGCCACCCTTCAATAGGTTGTAGAGAGTGATAAGGTCACCCCTGAGTCTCCTTTTCTCCAGGCTAAACACCCCCAGCTCCCTCAGTTGTTCCTCACAGGGTTTGTGTTCCCAGCCCCTCTCCAGCCTCGTTGCCTCCTCTGGATGTGCTCAAGTGTCTCAAAGTCCTTCCTGAACTGAGGGGCCAGAGCTGGACACAGCACTCGAGGTGTGGCCTCAGCAGTGCCCAGGACAGGGGAAGAATGACCTCCCTGCTCCTGCTGGCCACACCATTCCTGATCCAGGCCAGGATGTCCTTGGCCTCCTTGGCCTCCAGGGCACTCTGCTGGCTCCTGTTCAGCTGCTGTCACCAGCACCCCCAGGTCCCTTTCTGCCTGGGCACTGTCCAGCCACACCGTGCCCAGCCTATAACAGTGCAGGGGTTGTTGTGGCCAAAATGCAGGACTCAGCACTTGGACTTGTTAAACTTCATCCCACTGGACTCTGCCCATCCATCCAACTATTCCAGGTCTCTCTGCAGAGCCCTCCCCCCTTCCAACAGATCCACACACGCTCCCAGCTCAGTGTTGTCACAAATTTACCAATGAAAGACTCAAGGCCCTCATCCATGTCATCAATAAAGATCTTGAACAGAGCTGGCCCCAGCACAGCCCCTGAGGGACACCACTGGTGCCTGGCCCCAGCTGGATGCAGCACCCTTCACCTCCACTCTCTGCTCCTGCCATCCAGCCAGTTCCTGACCCAGCACAGAGAGCTCCTGTCCCAGCCGTGGGCTGCCAGCTTTTCCAGGAGTGTGCTGTGGGAGACAGTGCCAGAGGGCCTGCTGAAGTCCAAACAGACACATCCACAGCCTTCCCTGCATCCACCAGGGGGGTCAGCTGGTCCTAAAAGGAGACCAGGTTGGTCAAACACGACCTGCTCCTCCTAAAGCCCTGCTGGCTGGGTCTGATACCCTGGCCATCCTGTGAGTGCTGAGTGATGACACTCAGAATAAACTGCTCCATTCCTTACTGGGTGCTGAGGTCAGGCTGACTGGCCTGTAATTACCAGGATCCTCCTTCCCACCTGTTTTGTGAGAAGGTCTCACACTGACCAGCTTCCAGTCACCTGGAACCTCATTAGTGAGCCAAGATTATTGGTGAATGATGGGGAGTGTCTTCACAAGCTCATCTGACAGTTCCCTCATCACCTGGGATGGATCCCATCCAGGCTCATAGATTTATGGACATTCAAGTGTCTCAGCAGTTCTCTGCCTCCTCCTGCATAACAAGGGATTGATTGTTAAAGTGTATTTTGCTGGAATAGATAAGAGAAAAAGGAGATTAATTCACAATTACTTAGCAGTCAGTTTTTTGGGGAAAGAATCTGAGCCACAGTCTTCATCCATATCCGAGCTTCCCAAACAGATGTTATTCAGTGGCCTTGATTCAGTCAAGGGAACAGATTTTAAGTTCAGACTTTAGTTTCCCTAATAGTCAAGAAAAGGAGAAAGAGGTCAGCTCTTTAATCCAGCTCACTTCTAATAATAATCTGCAGAAGACAAATGTTAACAAATTGGAAATTTTACATGCAGCTTCTCTGGCAAGTGAAGCTAAGTTTGAAGATTATTGTTTGGAGGCTATCAGAGCTTATGACAGACAGCAGATCAATCTTGCCTTGGCCTGCTAACGAAACTTTTATAGAGCCATACTGGAATTTAGATTGTCTGTGTGATCTAGGTTAATACAATGAAAAACTGTGAATAAAACCCAAGGGAGGGAGTTACTTGCTGTTACTATTGACCTAAATTTTTACATGGCTGGTCAAGTCACTTTTGTAGAGTAAAAGTGACTGTCTGTCTTACAGAGAATCACTTGCCATTTCCAGCTGTTTTATGCTGTAACAAAAGACTGCCTTGGATTATATGCCCTCTCAGTATCTTCAGTCACAGCAGGTTAAAATCCTATCAGAAGTCTGTTTGCAGTACACAAATCTTTGGCTTCCTTCATGCAAAATAAAATCCATTGAGGAGGAAAATTAACTGCATTCTGTTAGGATAAATTAACAGGACAATATTTCTCTTCCATTTATCTGCAGTTTCTATTAGCCTCTTCTGAAAACAAGACAGCAGTTTTATACTTCCTGTCAGAGAACTTCAGTGCTAGAGGTTGCCTTTGTCTATTCCGTAGGTTGAGTCAGATAAAAATCTAGTGAAAAGTGTCATACTGACAGTGAGACCAACAGAGATAATTCTGGCAGTGCCTTTACTTACATTTGACTTTCTCTAAGCCTGAGGTAGGAAATAAAATAAAAATAAAATAAGAAACAACAACAAATAAGTACCTGAGAATTAAATTTTCTCAGTCCTGATTTCACCAGGAAAGCAGACCTGCTAACAGTGTCTTATTTTTATCAGGATATTAATTTGCTTTTGCTTTTTCTACCAAATAAAGAATACACAAATGCTGTTTATAGGTTATTGATGTGAATGTTTGATTATTGCTATGGATTTTATCTTGCTTTATGTAAGATATTTTACCTAAGATACATAAGATCATAATGATCAATCTCTTTGCTGTGCTCCTAGCTACAGTGGCAGCAATCTTAAACAAATTTTTGACTGAAAATATCTGAGTACAGTGGACTTAAATGCATGTGGCAAGCTCATCATGAGCACATGTTTTGCAGCACTGGCTATGGTAGACAAGATTTTCAGAAGCACTTCTGAAAGTCTGACTCTTCCCATGCTGAACCCATCACCCTTCTGCCCATCAAGCCCTCCCAAATCCTCCCTTTCTGTGTTGTCTCTACCGCTTTGGTCATGATCCCTAGACTGCTATAGGAGAAACAGAGACAGACTAAGGATATTAACAGTAACCCTATACCAGCCTGCTGCACCAGAGATGACTGTAGCAGAGTGGCACATTGTCTCTTCAGCAGTGTGCCCTAGACAAAGCCTGCCAGCTGTTTCCCCTGCCAACCACCCTGTGTGGCTGTGGCTGTGCCATGGGAGCCGAAGGTCCCCATGGAAGGCGTTTGGAATGTGCGGCTGCCTTTTGTTTGACATCAAGACAAATCCCAGCTGCACAGCCGGCTGTGCGCCTGCCCAGGGTGGAGAGAGAGGCTTTCCTCATCTCTGGCTCTGCACGGCTGCCGGGGAGGGCTGCAGTAACATAAATCCACTTTGCTCCATATTTTTCCCATATTCAAAAGAAAACAAACCATATGAAAAAATGCCCTTCCCACATGCATAAGGACTTCTGAACTCCTCCTGTGCTCTGGATAATTGTTCTCAACTTGCATTTAATTTTAAAGCTTTCTGCTTCTATTTCAAACCAAAGAGGGATTTGTCAGCCATTTCCAATTACAGTAGTTTGCCTAAGGAAAGACATATTTCGACTTACAAACCTCATACTGCCTGTGTGTCTGCACCCATCCAAGCACACCTAGGGCTGAGAAGCAGATAATGACATTGTAGGATTATAAAAAATAACATTAGCAGAGCCTCCTGTGATAGGATAAGAGGCTTAAAGGTTTTAAAGTAAGAGAAGCAAGAGAGTATTTTTAAGGAAGGTAGAGATTGGCCACTGAAAGAGGTTATTAAGGGAAGGAAGAGTTTGTTGTCTTGCCAACTTCAGATTAAGCATAGATTTTTTTTTATTTTTTTTTTTTTCCCCTAGAAGATGTATAATAGTCATATTCAGTTTGCTGAGTTCAAGTCAGATGTAGGCAGTAAAATTTTCAGGTCATCTATAGTCAAGAAGTCAAGCAGACACTTAATGACCTCTTTTACTCCTAAATTCAAGAGATCAGTGAGGAAACATCAGAGTCCTTGGAATGAAACTGCAAAAGCTTCACTGTGGGAGAGAACTGAGACAACTAAAGAAAGATGCCCTGATCCTAAACCAGTTTGTGAACATGAGCATCCATCTCCAGAATAGATGTTGATCTCTGCAGTAGACTTACAATCTCTGCTTAACTCAGGGAGTCATAAAGAGAAATGATCAGCGGATCAGCTGTTTTGCTATAAAGAACTGGTTTTAATAAAGCCCTGCTCTTTTTCGTGGGATCTTTGAAAAATTGACAATATGTTTCCATGCATAAGACTCTTTAATTATTGCAATCTTTCTGGCCCCTACTGAGACATGGGTGTTTTTATCTCAGCGAGCTTCAGTTTTGTGTTTGTCACTAACCCGTGGTTCCAAGATGTGAGGGACCATCTGTGGGAAGTTTAAAGTAGCTTTTGTTTGTAAAACAAAGCTCCTGGGTTGTGACTTTGTGCCTAAAATAATTCTCTGTCCACCTGTTCAGCCCTGAGAGGGCCAGAATGATACAGTCGCTTTCTCCTCATCCTGGGCTTCTTCAGAGGTCCTGTCATAGCTGAAAGAGCCAAGGCACCTTGGTGGGCTGTGAAATGAGCTCCAGCACCATGCCCCCGCTCCTGTGGCAGACACCCTTTGGTGCTGGCACCCTCTGTGCTGCACCAGCTGGGCGGGCACACTGCAGCACACAGTGGCATGGTGACACAGATGGGCGTGCCACCCTTCAGCCACACTGCATCACAGGAGAGGCTAAGTTTGCCTGTAGAAAACCATGACTAAATAGTGCCAAACAGCTGATAACTTTCCAGATCTGCCCCTGGGTATCTGGATTGAAAGTGCTGCTTTTTGGACTGCTGTAGTGGCCAGCAGGGGAGACCTGCCCCACAATGCAAACATTTGTTTAAGTGGTGCTTTTAGCAGTAGATTACATCTCAGCACAACCACGAGTACTAATTCCGGCTGCATGAAGGCCTCCCTTGTAGCAATATATCTATTCTGAGTGTAGACAAGTCTCAGAAACATTAACAAATTGGCACCAAGGGGATTCTATAATATCTCAGTTTCCCACAGCCAGTTCAGCTTCAGATAGGACCCAGAGAGTTTTTAAAGAGGCAGACTGGATAAAAAGCAAAAGGAGGCAGAAGATGAACAGGGCTCAACACAGACATGACAGGGAAAGGAAGGATATCTTTTTGCTGTCTCAACCCCGTTTTCCACTTTCTAGATAAACATATGGCTCTTTCTCAGTACCCCGGTGCCATTACCCTCCCTCTCTCTATGTGTGGGAAGGGGAAGGATGTGCAGGTACTTCTCATTGCCCTGCTTGTATCCCCTCAGTTTTGTTTAACCTAGAGCTGTCCCTGCCCATAGCACATCTCTGACTCTCACACCAGGTAACTCTCTGCTCCTGCTCCTCATCTCCATTGCATGCAGCTTTCTTCACTCCCTGAGTTTGCTCTGGTTCTTCTTTTAAGGGCTCATATGGTTTTTCTGAGTTGCCTAGAGTTCTCTTTGTTTACCTAGTAACAGAAAACCTTTTCTTTTCCCAAAATACGGCTGTGATCCTTAACTGTCTTTGCTTTGTTTTTTTCTTTCACCTTGCACACAACTCTTGACCTTCCCTTTAAATGCCCAAGATTCTAAACTTCTGCAACTCTTCTCACTGCACAATGTGGTAATCCCTCCTAAATTCTGTCGCAGGGATTTGAAAAGCCTGCCTGTGTCCATGTAGGAACAAGACAGCCTTATGCTTTTGGTCAGACTAATATGGGATGGCATATATCTGACAGTCATATCTCAACACAGGGAAAGCTGTGAAAATCAGACATGTGGTGCACCCTTTCCCGAGTTAGAAAAGACAAAATGCATTAGTTGCATCTGTATAAATGCTTTTGTCCCTCATTGTTTGGAGTTGCATCTGATCCCAAATATAATACTCATTCTGGGTGGGAAAAGGAAAAATAAACTCCTTCAATTTCTCATTCTCCCTGGCTACTGATATCATATTTTTTAGTTCTGCTAGCAGTAATTTTTAAATTTATCCAGTCGCAGGACAGTGTTCTGGCAAGTTCCTGTTGCTGTTCTTCCTAGTGTCATTCAAGCACTTTGGCAATAGTCAGCCTAACAAAGCTTTCTCTGAGGCCCAGCCCAGATTAGCACAGAGGCCGACAAAAGCCAAAAGGAAAAAAAAAAACACACCAAGATCTGTACTTGGAGTGGAAAAATAGTTAGGCTAACAAGCTGAAAGTGTCAAGCAGGGGACTCTTGGGAACTAAGTGCATTTCTCCACTCAGTTTGCCTGGAGAGGAACCTTCTTGTGTAAATAATACCAAAACACCTCCTTTCTTACAGAAAGGAGATACAGCTAATGGACAAGCCTTTCACTAGAGAACATTACACTGAAGGTGAGAGGGATCTAGAGACTGGATTTGAATCCAGGTTCTTCCATGTTACAGCAGCCCTCTTGTTAGAGGATAGAAATGAGCTGAGACACAGACTTCTTGTTTATCACAGTATTAAAAGGGTCCTGGTTTATTCCTCTTTACAGCTCAGCCATCCTGACTCCATCTATTCACTGGCTCTGGCTGCAGCAAGCTCCTACTGTGGGTTTCCCTTGCAGCCTCTGACTGCAGGTATTGGTTTGCAGACTGACTGCAGCTTTTACCTGGCTAGACTGTGACTGCAGGTTCCAACAGCAGACTCTAGCTGCAGGCCCAGACTGACCTCACAGCAGTGATTCTCTCATTCCCTCTCCCTCCAAGTTTCTCCACCTTCATGATTCCCCTCCCTAGCTAACCCACTCCCTTTTATCAACTTATCTTTATTGGATATAGCTGTGACTCATCAGGGGTGAGGCTGAATTGGTTAAGTAACACAGCTGCAACTTATCAGGAGAAAGGCCTCCTGTATTCCCTTCTCCTACACTTCCAGTTTCAGAAGAACAGTCCAGCCACTGCCTTTGACCCTCGTGGTGTTGGGTGTATGACCTTGCAGTTTGGTTAAGCCACTGTATTAGCCAATTGGGCTGTAGAGAACATCAAGAAAACACTGAAGGGCAGAGCATTTGTCTGCCAGTAGCAGTGCAGGCACCAAAGGGTTTTAAATTTGAGTCTCATCCTTCCAGCACGAGAAGGCAGCTGAATGTGACTTAGAGGCATTCTGCCATGAATTTAGTTATTTTAAAATTCATGGAGATTTTGAAACATAACATAAATAGTTTAGAAGGATTAAAAAAAAAGAGAGAGAGATTTCTAGAGTTAATGGAAACATTTAGTTCAAAATGAAAATATTAGTGAAGGAACTTTGGAAGCTTTATAAATGCTTTGAAGTTTCATCTGTGTAACAAACTCCTGGAACTGGAGGAAATTTCTCCATTAGGTGGGTCACCCCCCAGATGCCCACCTAAGCTGGTACTGGTCAGTATCATGGGAAAGACAGGAGATGGAATTTGTAACAATTTGAATAACACCGAAAAGGTAATATATTTTCTGCCAAGTCTTTTCCTCTATCCGAAGCAGAAACCAACTAGGAAAATATGTTTAACATCAGACATACTTTTTTCCCTTCATATGAAGAAATCCAGAAGATGAGTGTTTCATTATAAAAATATTTCATACTTAAGAGATACTGTCGCTATGCCCTTGGTTGGGTAGCAGAGTAAACAGTTGCATGAAAGTGAAAAGATTTAAGATGTGTTAAAAGGGAGTTCATTTTAGCTGCACTGTAACTACAATAACATACCTATTTTTTTTCATAGTCATGCCAATCTTGTATGAACACTCTCCCTTCATGTTCCTCTTTCACATTGCCTGGATAGGAAATCAAATGCAATGGAGATGGGTGAGACCAGGAAAGTTTCATATTTTATTGAACTTTGAGGGGTTTTGGGGCCAGTGGCTTGCAGAGGTAGAACTCTGTGGAGGGTTTCATCTGTAGCTCAGTGATTAGCCATTGAAGGATGAACCGTGTGAACAGACATGAATGTAAAAGAACAACTACATTTGGCCCCAGTTTCGTCTGTTGCAATGTAGGAATAATTTGCAGCCTGAACCATATTTGTTTGATTTGTGTGTAGAGAACATGGCATTTTTTGAAAGAAACTCAGTTTTGCTGACTCTTGTGTTTGGAAATTACCTTTTCAGTTACTCAAACAGGAAAGGATAAACACTGGAAACATTATTAATAAAACATTAAGCCCCCTCCTCCTCTCCCTCCCCAAAACCCCAGCTCCTAATTCAGCAGAGGTCAAACAATAAAGTTTACAATCACACACTCCACACTGCTCAGCGCTCTGAGCCAGCACACCAGTGACTGGCCAGATTAACTAATCTTCCTCAGCTTCGTCTTGGGCCCTATAACTACTGCGGCAGGTCATTAACCAGCTGGTGAAGCCCCGGCACATCGTACATTTATTCCCAAACCTTAGCAGCCGTTGTTGAGCCCAGGAGCCTTAAAGAGGTACTTCTGATGTTAGCTGACAGAATGTTAATTTATGCTCGCTGTAATTCAAAGGGATTCCAAGGCAACTGTAAACTAATGAAACCTGAATAACTTTCCTGGAGAAGGTTCCTTATTTAATCAGTTGAACTAAAATGGAAATATGTAAAATGAGCAGTCATTCTTTCTTTTAAAATATAAGGCTTTTTTTGTGAGAAGGGAGATAAATGAAAACATGTTGTATTAGAGGAATGAGATGTAGAAAAATGTTTGATTAATGCAAAATATTTATTCTCCCCAAGTTCCTTGATTTTTTTAAAACTCTGCTGTTCATCACTGCCAAAAGTAAAAAAGCAAAGAACGCAATGTCTACCAAGTTCGGTAACCTAGCAGAGGTATTACTTTCAGCCAGGATTTTCTTTTTCTTTCCTTTTTCTTTTTTTTTTCTTTTCTTTTCTTTTTAATCTCAAATGAAAGGCTCTCTTTAATCAGATAATTGGCCGGCTGGTAATTTTAGCCGCTCGTGACACACCAGTTGGCAGGTACAGTGGTACATAACCATGAGGCTTTTCCTATAGCCCTCCCTCCCTCTGGGACACTCACAGACCTCTCTCTGTCTTATCAGTCCCAGGGGACAATTCCCAAACATTGTGTAATGAAAATGCAAAGAAGGAGCCTTTTCCCTCCCGAAAAGGAGGGCCAGCTGTCAGGGGTAATGGCTGCCAGCGGATGCACAGATGGCACTGGAGGTGTTCCCTCAGCCCACTGAGCACCTGGAGAAAGGGGGTGTCCATTGTACAGCTGTTTCTGTGGGGGCCACGCTCTGCCCTGCTCCTGGGGCTCAGGACCAGGTTGGTGGAGGGCCCGGTAGCAGCAGATACGGATGTCCCCAGAGCCTGCCACACTGGCAAGGAAGGCATAATCCTGAGGGATCCTCCTTTTCATTTCAGAAGTCGCCCAAGTGGGGGCTTCTTGCTCTGTCTCCTCTGCTCTTCACTTTCAGTGGCGGCTGGGAGTGAAATGTAACTTGCTGCATGACTGACAGACCTTCAAGCTCCTCTGCAAACCTTGGGTCTTATTTTGAAAGGCCCCTGAAAGAAAAAGGATTGTGTGCTCTATGAATGCAGGGCTGCTGAACTGCTGCCAACCCCAGGCTGCTCCATTCAAAGGGCTGAGTGAATAAATGAGAATAACATCCTTGGGGACCTCAGGGATCGGTTTACTCTGAAAATCCTCAGCCTTACAAAGGGTCAGAGTCACAAGGTAAATGAAAATGGCTGGGAGGGGACTTTGATGGCCAAAATACTGTAACTGTAGAGGACTTGAAAGAAAACTCTAGTTTTTAAAAAGTGAGAGAAGAGAGGAAGCAAACAGGGGAGAATGTGGCTAGCAGGGGGACTTCAGCCTGCAGCCTCACCAGAAGGGAGAGGGGGGAATGAGAACAGGAGAACAGAAAGAAATGTCTCCTCTCTCTTAATCAACAGTGATCTTTGAAATACTGCTAGGGGCAGTGGCTGTAGCAGGGGAGAGCCTCTCTCCTGCCTGATGCCTCAGTGCAACAAAGGTATTTCCTTTGGGTAATGATAAGCACAGTAGAACAGAACAGCATTTCACTCGGTAAGTAACCAACAGATCTGAAGACATGGAGGGCTGAGAAAATGGCTCAGCCATCAGGACATGACTGCACCCTGTCCTGAAAGAAACTGAAGAAAATTGCACCCAAGTGCAGTTCAGATATTTTTGGTGGTTCATTTAAAAATGAACATATAAGCTAAAGCAGAGACATTTTAAAAGGACATTTTGGAAATAGCTTCGCAGTGGTATGGAAGACAAGGATGTGAATGTGTGCACTTACTTTGAGTCTGTTTAAATTTGTTAAAGTCAGTAAGTTGTATAAGGCCAGATGCACATTAACATCTTGAGACCTTTGGGAATTAGACACCTAAACACTTTAGTCTCTAAATCTCTGGCTCTTGTTGGTCTCTTCTCTTTACCATTAGTTCTGTGAGCAACTCCATTAATACTGACAGTAATAAAGTTAAACACAGTCCTAAACATTTGCAGGATCAGGAGGTATGTGACTCAGAGCAGCCGCAGTTTCTTATTAGGTGTTTGTATAGTGCCTGGCATCTGGGCCCCATCTCAGTTGGAGTTACTGCAATTCAAGTCATAGCAAGTTAAAAATAGGTTAAATATCGAATTATAAAAATCTTCTGACAGATTATCTTCTGCTAGTGAAATAATGTTTAAAGTCCTTAAGATCAGGATACTCAGCTGACAAGTGCACAGCTTTGATCAGACAGCTTCTTCCTAAATGATCATTGCACCTTAACTAAAGGAGAAGTTTTATGTGCAGCTGAACTCATTTGTGCTCTCACGTGTCCAATGTGATACCTGCAGGCTACTAAGAGAGCTAACAGGCATGTCTCCCTCCTCAGCTGTCAGTAAAGATTCTGCTATCTATAGATAGTTTCCTTTTGCCTTTTTCTTTTACAGTTGTTTCCATAACAGAAGAGGGTAAAAAGAATATCCTACTGAAAGCAGAGAAATTCAAGCTTGTTGCATTTAGACATTCAGATCAAGGTCCATATTTCATGAAAAAGAGCCTTGCCTTTAACTTCCACTAGGCTTCATGTTGTCATATAGACTCCATGACTTGTAACTGCTGTTTATGACACACTTTAGTTGAAAGGGCTATTAGTACCCCATACTAATCCACAAAATAACAGTGGGCAGAGAAAAAGCAGGATCCTGTTTTGTGTTTCCTACACAACAGCTGTAATATTGTTCCTCTGATCAAAGTTCCCCTGCCTTGGGATCCAAATGAGAAAGAACCTGTCAGCCCCAGAGAGCACCATAGATTGTAGTACTTTTTAGGGTTAAAATGAGAGGGTTTAACTCGCCAGTAGTGTAGACCAGTGAGAAGCTAGGCCCTTCATTTGAAAAAGATAGATAAAACTGACCTCAGACACCTTTGTTTTGTGTAGGTTGCTATCAGAGTTGATGGAACTGAGAGGAAGTAAAATTAGATCCACATGGGCAAATGTGGATCTTTTTAAAGGAGACTTTTTAAATAGGAGACTTTTTAAAATCTAGAAACATTTGAGGCCTTTCTAAAGGTTTATTTTTTGAACATCAGGTTCAGAAGACCGCATATAGGCTTAAATCCTTGTACTAGGCAGAAGAGACATCACTGGCTTGTGATCTAGTTTCTGTGTCAAACTCTAGAAACTTCAAGAGGACACATACAACTTTTCTGCACCTTCATTTCTGCTACATAGTGCAGAAACAGAAGCACTAGTTTAATCCTACAGGCTGTGCAAAAGAGGTAAAAGTAAACTGTAGAAATCTTATTTTGGCAGATTAATTAATGGAGAAAAAAAAGGGCTTTGTTACAGAGCACACCAGAAGATTGTTCATCTTTTATTTTTAAACAAAAGCAGGTGGTTCGCAAAACTCAGGATGGGTTTTCTAACAGACTGGGTGCCTAACCCAGGATTTGGGCTCTCTTCGTGGATGCTCTGAAATCCAGTGTGGAACAAAGTCAAGCTCCAGCATACCCAGTATGAGGGTATTAATAGGTTTTCCTTTTAGCCTGCCACCTGTTTTTCCACACCAGTGGGAGCTTTGTTACCTTTGAGATCTCTGTCACCTTTGTCAAATTTAGCTGATGTAGGCCAAAGGGCTCAGAAGTTATTGAAGTATCTCATGTTGATATAAGACTCATTTCCTTAGGAAATCAGGCTGAGAAAGCAGTTGGGTTCAGAGTACACTCCAGGCTGTAACATGCCATAATTCATTGTAGCTATGAGCATCACTGCATAAATGAACACAAATGCACATGTGTTTCCTAATGCCTACTGGAAGCAATAAGCAGAACCAATAATGGATATGTAATTGTATTTATTTTTCACAAATGTCTTTTAAGAAAGGATTCTCTTAAACCAACAGTTTGAGAAATGTCCCAAACTGGGATTTATCTCAATTATGTTGTGTACGATTATATGATTGACATTTTTTCTGGGAGAAAAAACTCAAGTTGCACATGGAGTTCATTAAAATTGGACTAATGGTTTCAATCATGCTTCTAATAATGTGGAATAGCTGGTCAGCAGTGTGGCCTGCTTATAAGCCTGTGTGATATCTGCCGAAATATATGTGCTTTCTTTTTCCCTCCTCACCATGACCAAACTGTTGCTGAAATGTTTTATTTTTTCAAATGTAAATAAAGAGAAACATGAATGGAGAAGACTCTGAATGAACAAGAAGAGTAAACACGGTAAGAATATACAAAGCCTTGCTATAGAAGTGTCAGGTAGGGAGGGACAAAGAGGCCTATACCTGCTGTGGGTGGACAGCTGATGTTCCTCTGTAATGCAGTAACAAGGAAGGGCAGTGTCAGGGCAGAACAAGTCAGATTTTCTTAAAAACTGCCAACTTGTTCTTAGCTTCAAGCTGACAAAAAGCAGAATGGTGCACCTTAACTGACTAATAAAGTGCTGACATTTTCTTTAAAGTAACTCTTGTTTTCACAGTGTCTACAATCAGTTTTTAAAAAGTGTATGTCAGGCAAACAGTTTTTGGTATTTCAGTTTTCTTTGGAGTTGCAGGGGTTTTGTTAATGTGGGGACAGGGAGCAGCTGCCCCACATGCAGTCCCCCTCAGGCTTTTTTCCTTGAAAACCTTTGCAAATGACACTTTCCTTGTTTTGTTTGTCCAGTGTTACCCAGCAGCAAAACTTTGGAGTTCCATTCCAAGTAACGTGCTCATGGCCAGAGCAATGCTTTTCATCTGGGGCTGTGGATTTAGCTTCGGCCTTCAGAGGGCAGCCCAGGGCAGCAGACAGCACACTGAAACCTCCTCCCGGATGAAGTTTGGACCCTCTTGTCATATTTTATTCTGAGCTCTTTCCTGGATGGCAGTATTGATTAATGGCATTATTCCCCACGTGCCGTGCCTGTGCAAGGCGATACCTGAGCGTGGCTCTCCCTCTGTGGACATAACAGCACAACCAAAATGCAGGGTGGTGGCTGTGGTTCTGCTGGACAGGCTGTTGTGGGAGATCTCTAGAAGAGAAAAAGGAAGCCCTTTGCTATGTTGTGTTTCTGTGCAACAGAAACTTATCTATAGGTGTGGGTATGACACTTCCAGAAGGGAAATACGACTTTTCAAAAGGGAAAACTGCGCATCATTTTCTCCAAGGATTAGTATGAGACCGTTGCCTCATAGTCTCATGTTTAAATTCTAGTTATGATTAATTCTGCTGGTATGATGGAGACAGTGAGTTCAGTGTGCCTTCCCCAAAAACAAAACATGACTTGTTAAATTTCATTCAAAAATCCAATAAAAAGGGTTTAGATAAATGTTGAAAGACTTACTGGCTTCCACTGGGCATACCACATAAACAGTTGGCATCCTATCTACTTCCCTCATCTTGCTTTTAATTCTGTCTTTTCCCTTGCTTTCTAATATCAACTTTCACATAACTTTGCATTGCCCCAGGCCTACATTTTCTATACATCAAGTCACTTCTAATAAGAAAAAATAGTTGATTTATAAAAACATTTCCTTGATGGGCACTGGAAGAGGAGGGCGAGGGTGGGGGTGGGTGGAAATCCTACAGAATTTTATTAGAATAGCATAGAATCATAGAATCTTTAAGGCTGGAAAAGACCTCCAGGATCACTGAGCACAACCTTTGACCAAGAACCACCACCTCAACTAAACAACATCATGTCCAGTTTTTCTTGAAGGCTTCCAGAGATGATGACTCCACCACTTCTCTGGATAGCCTGTTCCAATGCTTAACTACCCTTTTAGTGAAGCAATTGATCCTGATGTCTGACCTGAACCTCCCTTGGTGCAGCTTGAGGCCATTTCCTCTCCTCCCATCACTTGTTACCTGGGAGCAGAGGCCGAGCCCCCACCTGGCTACAACCTCCCTGCAGGCAGTTCTAGAGAGCTATAAGGTCTCCCCTGAGCCTCCTTTTCTCCAAGCCAAACCAGCCCAGCTCCCTCAGACTGTCCTGATAAGACTCAGTCTCCAGACCCTTCCCCAGCTCTGTTATCCTCTGGACACGCTCCAGCACCTTGATGTCTTCCTTGTGTTGAGGGGCCCAAAACTGGACACAGAGCTTGAGGTGCAGCCTCACCAGTGTTGAGTACAGAGGGACATGCCCTGCTCCAGCTGACCACAGTATTGCTGCTACAGGCCAGGATGCCACTGGCCTTCTAGGCCTTCCAGGCACACAGCTGGCTCATGTTCAGCCACTGTAAAACAGCACCCCAGGTCTTTTTCTACTGGGCCGCCTTCCAACCATTCTGCTCTAGTCTGTAGGTCTGCCAGGGATTGTTGGGACTCAAGTCCCAACACCCTTCGCCACCTTATTCTTGACGATCCATTTAATTTCCTTGTTATTATGTCTAAAATATAACCTTCACCAAAATTCCTGAAGAAAGTGCCCCTCTGAGCTAACTGAAGGACTTTTACCTCCAGTTGAAATGTTGGTTTTCTTTCTACTCAGTCCTTCTGTGCAATTAAAAGTGGTCTTGGAGCTTCCTTCTGGTGGAAAAATTCAGAATTTTGGCTTTTGTTCTGGGTGGCTGTGGCATGCAGGGCAGAGAAAATGCTGGAATGAATAGATGCTTTTATATCACTGTTTTCCTTATGTATTGTGAAATTTTGGCAGAGCCAGGAGGGATAAGGAAGGTTTTACAATTGTGAGAGTGCAGTTCAGGGAAGAAAAATAAGTGTCCTTGAAAATATCTCCTGGGTTTTATTACATGTGTTCATGGATGCCAGCAAATGGGAATGGAACAACACCAGGGAAACAGGATAGATTTCAAAATATAAAAATTCAGAAGTTCTGTAATACAGTGCTAGGGAAGAATGATAAATATGCCTGACTGCACACCTAGCTCTAGCAGAGAAGAATGTAGACAATTCTCCGAGGAACAGAGAAACTGCTTTCCTGTAACAGCCTTTTGCTACTCTCCAGGCTGACATCTGGCTCCTGGGCTGACCTCCTCCAGATGCACTACAAGAAGGGGAAAAAAAAGACCCTCCAAAAAATCAAAAGCCTCAAGGAAGACATTAAGGGAATAGTTTGCCAGTAAAGGAGAATTCTTCATAATTGCTTTCGCTTAGTTACTGTCTTACACTGAAAGCAGGAAAGCTGAGTTCATTTCTTATCCACTTTGAATAGGCTACACACAAAAGAATGCACGGATTTTTAAGTTAACTGTTCAATACATGTTTATAAGGAGCATATATTGCACTTTAAAGCACACATATGCAGAAACAAATCACACATTTTTAAAAGCCGCTGCAGGTCTGTGTGATAGAGAAAAGCAAAAGTAAGTATTAATTGCCCTCTTATTTCTCACTGATTCCCATTCCCATTGTGCTGCATTACATTCCTTTTGACATCCTTTACCACTTCTTAAACTGAAGAAACGTGCCTGTAGAGTCAGGTATCTGTGTCAGACTTCCCCAGCAGTAGGCCAATTATTGGTAGACTAAGATTACAGTGTTAAACTACCCTGCATGACAGTCCAACACTCAGCCTTGGCATGCAATGCTGATCTCTCTGTGCTTGCCCACTCCAGGGGCCTGTAGCCAATCTGCTCCAGGACCCAGCCCCACACATGGTCAGCAACCATCAACAAAATAAAAGTGGAGGAGAAAACTTTTTTGCTACCTACATGTCTGTAATACAGTTTGTCTACTTTGCTGGCAGGGAGGCCAAATGATACCTTTCCTTTTAGGATAGAAAAATGAATCATACTTTCTCTCTTAAGAGTAACGTTTGTGCGTCTCTGGAAATGTGATCCTTATTCTCTCTGCTGTAGACACGACCCAGATGCTTTTCTGCCACTGAGATATATGCAGGATACTCCTTAATTCCTCTTTTGTTTTCTTTACCTCCTTCCCTTTCTCCCACCTTCTTCCTTTCTTCCTTCCTTTTTCTTCCAGGGGATGTGTGTATGCAGTCATTCCCAAGCAAAAGGAGTTTACTCCTTTTTGTAGAACAGTGGAGAAATCTGTTGCATGAATGGAAAATTCCATAGTTCATTTCAAAGCTTTCCATTCTACAATTTAGAGTCGGGGTTGTTTCCATGCCAGTGTCTCAAAATGCTGTCTAAATGCCATTGTCCCCTTGAGGCAATGATCATGCTTTGGGAACTGCAGATAGGACTAGCTGAAGGAGATCTGTCTTGTTGGGTTCTGTAGGCACCTTCTGCCTGGGAAGCTACTACAAATGGGAAACAGTACACTATTTGACTAATCTGGAGCTCATTTCTGCTTAAGTCTGGGGTTAAGCAGGAGCACCCTTGGTTGGCTTTGTCACCAAGGTAAGACTTTGTCCCTGAGGTAAGACTGTAGTATCAAGTTCTAAGAACCACAGGACAAAGGCACTGCAGAAGGAGTAAAGTGGAGACAGGGTCTGTCAGACAGATGAGCAGAGGTCTCAGACCATCAGAAGTCTCATTGTTTCTGCTGTAAGCACAAGGGCAAAGCAGTTTTAAGAAAAGGTCTGAAAACCAGCTCAGTTTGTGGATGTTTAGAGCAAACTCTTCACAGCCTCAGGAGTCACACAGATGTGGTTGCTTACAAATGAAAAAATTCAACACAGAGGGACTGGGGGAGAGTTGAGCTCTCAGTGCTGACTCCAAGACAAGAGTGGGCTGTGAAATGAAGCCTGCTAGCTTGTTTGATGAGGCAGAGAGGGACACTGGCAACATGATCAAAACAATGAGGCTGAGAAATGATTTTCAGAGCAGCATTCTCAGTGACTGTGAGCAGGGAAAGTTGTGTTTGTCAAGAGGAGTGGAAAGCGTGGGACTTCTGTGGTCTACTGTGCTTTGTCCAGACCAGGACTGAACAAGCTTTTTAATCTATGAGGTACTTGGTTTACTAGATAGAATTATATATTGTATATGTGTTAGAGAAAGGTTCCTGAGCCAGTATTTGTTCTAAATCCTCTTTTCATACTGTTTTTACTGTACCCACAAAGGCCCATTGAAATCAGGATCTCACAGATCTAGTGGATATACAAATACTACTACCACCTTGCTTCAGCTACAGAGGGTGTGAGAAAACAGCAGACTCCTCGTTCAGCTGAGTTCTCATCAGCTCATTCCTGTTGCTGCTGAGCACCAAGGACACAATGGGAGAGAAATGTGTCCCCATGAATGATACCTTTGGCCATCTGTGCTGGTGTTCCCTTCATGCTGTCCTCAGAGACTGGGTGGCCTTTGGGTTAGCCATGGAAGGCTGCTGGTCTGCCTAAACCCTTTGTGAGCAGCTATTCGTGGTGTGGTTGCACGGACACAAGGGATAAGGCGGGGAGAGATGATGGGAAGATGGATTTATCCCTTTATCCCCTTAGCTGGGTCTGTGTTGGGTGGCCTTTCTTCACCCTGATGTTTATCTGCTTTAAACACTTGTGATAATTTTAAGTAATAGTGTTGACATCCCAAAAAAGTTTTTGGAATGAATTACAGTGACATTCAAAATAAATTAAAATACAAGAAAATTGAACAATTTCCTAAGTCGAACTTTACCTGAGACTTTGTGTTGATGGGATTTTTGTAACCATGTGAATTAAGGGTTCTTGGTTTGTTTTGGAATTTTATGCCACGTCACACCATAAGCTGTTGCTGAATTTTTTCTCCACCAGCACTGCATAAGCATCATTGCTTTTCAAGACTGCATTCTCCTGTTGTTAAATAGCCATTTCTACTGACATTCCTACTTTTGCAGACGGGCTGGAAATCTTCACAGAAATGCATTTTTTCTAAAATAGCAATCTGTCTAAGGATAAATTAATATACCATTCAGCCATTCAACAAAAGAAGGATAGTAATGCTCTTGTTGAAAGATAAACAGGTACGAAGACACGTCCAGAGATCAACACTGTGTCTGATCTATGTAATATTAATGTTGCAAAATGAGTTATACAGAAGAAGAGCTAATAGTGCTGAACAACTATTAGGTGAAAGACATAGCTTAAGGGACTTAGGTTACAAGGAAACACTGGTCTGGGCAGTAATAATTTGATATGTAAGACAGAAAAAGTGGAGTCTGGTTATCATAGAGGAGAGGATATTGATTTAGGATCATCATCACTTTGGCTCCTCAGTCCTTCTAAAGAAAAAAACAAAGTGTGTTTATATATAAGTAATTTTTGCCACAGAGAGCAAGTGTTATAATTTCTTTCTGTGCCTGTCTGAACCAGACATGACTACTGGGAAGCTTGATTTGAATCCTCAGGTTGAGTTTTGCTTGATCTTCCAAGTCTGTAAGAGGCTGTGTGATCTGTGCTGCATGTGACTCAAAGCCAAATTAAGATCGTTGAACAAATATGCAAGACAAAGGAACAAAAATTAACGCATTTATTCTGTGGTATTATGTGCATTTTTGAGAAATAATCCCTCATTTGTTATATTTTAAATGAGAAAGAGAAGTATGTTTGAAATTTTATATGCCTTGAGATAGAGCTGGTAAACACACGTGTTGTGGAGTGTTCCTGTTGTGTGGAGCTCATGGGCCCCTTACTGCACTCATTTGTTCTGCATGGTGAGGCCTGAGTTCCACAGTTTGGTCTTGGCAGCTGAGAGCTATTATTGGGCTGCAACATCTGTTTCAACAACAGTGGGTCCCTGGTCAGCAAAACTAATTAAAAAAGAAGTGCAAAGTCAAATACCATGACCTATCTGCTGTGTCTACATGTAAACATGGAAACTACTGGAATAATGAAAACTTAGCATAATTTACAAAAATCTGACAAGTGATGAAATGTCTCAGAACTGTTCTTCATATCAGACACTTATGAACAGGACAGGCAAAGATTAGGATTCCTGCAAGTGCTTAAGTACACAGGGAACTTTTTATGCACATGGGTATTGGCAGTAAACTCACTGAGGCCACTCAGCTGTGCAGCCCTTCCCATGTGGATGAATATTTACAGAATTGGATCACAAGCTTCCTCAGTACTCTGCCAGGATTTTGTTAATTGGTAAGAGTAGATATGAAGGTGCCCAAGTATACATTTAATGACTCCAAACGTGCCCAAGATTCCTCCATTTCTCTCTGCTGTCAAAATTTTTTGTTGTCAAGAGTAAAGTAATTAGTGCTGGTAAGTTCCAGCACATTAAATACTTCCTTCTGACCTAAGAAGGAGGAGAGGAGTCATGTTTATATTGGACTGATGAAATGAGATGACTTCCTTGAAGAAAATGCAGTAGAGAAAGTATTTAGGGCAGAAGGCGTAGGAAGCTGTCAGAGCAGCTTGACTTTGTTGTCAAAGTGATGACTGAGTTAGCTCCAAAGAGTCCTAATTCTGCCTTTTCCCAGGTTTGCTGATTAATTCCAAACTTTATAAACCTGAACAAAAACTGAAAAGTGACCAAAAAACTCCCTACCACATACACTCAGATAAAAAAAAGAACAATCTATTTTTTAAATACGGGTAGATTACATGCTAAAATTGGGCTTAAAGGGAGGTCCCTGCATGAGCCTTGTGGGATGTGGATGCTGATGAGTGAGTGGAGACAGGAGTGCCATAGATAATGCATTATGAAGCTGCTGCTTTTGCTTTGACACAGCAAATGGGCAGAAGGTGACAGATGGTCCTTTCCCATCCCATTTTCAAAATATGGACCATAAGCAAGTAACTGTGAGGTTCTTTTTCTCCAGCAAATAAAAAACACACAGAAAGTACTATAACTCTTGAGGTGACGGGTTTTCATCTATATAGTTTCTAATGCTGCACAAAGTATCTCCTTTCCAAGTCTGAAGTGCAGCTTCAGCCCAACCTGCCATGAAGAAGACATCAGTGATTAATAGTTCCTCAGAGTGTGCTTGTCTATTCACAGTTCTTTTCTCTTTCCAATGAGTTCTGAGCAGCCATCAGGAAAACTTCTAATGTATTCTTGTATCGGGTTTTAAAATACAAAATTTTGGTTTTATTTAGCTCTTTCCTGACCAAACCTACACTTGTCTACTACTTCCTTTATTGTGGAATAACAGAATTCATTCTTTTCAGGAGCAACAGTGAGACTGAAATAGCATGCTGAAGATGGTACACCTGTGTAACCGGCTGATCTCTATAATTCAGTCTTTCTCTAGAAATGATGGGAAATCAATGTTTCTCTAGAGTATTTTATTGCCAGTCTGTTTATCTGCTAGAACCTCTTCAATGTCCATCTTAGATGGCTGAGAATTATCTTTACAGGGTGTCAAGATGAATGGTTTGTCAGACCTTCTGTCTGATGACTTTTGCATACCTTTCTAATATTTGTATTGAATAGTAAGTTAGCAAAAAAGTTAAATATATGTAATATAACATTCTGGACTGTCAAACTTGCTACAAAATCAAATTCAGTCACGATAGTATGTCCTTATAAACAGCTGAAAAACTGCTTGCAATTATTAAGTCCACCCAAGTGCCATTAATATTAATGTCATAAGCATCCAAGATAATGTCTATATTATACCATTGCATTCAGATTATTTGTCAAGAAATATATCTTCCCCAGGGGCTAATGCTGGTTTTAGTGAGGAATATTGCTGGTTTTCTTAACATCAGTGGCAAAACTTGGATTATCCATTGCTAATTCTATTTATGTAAACCACAAATCCTGGTCTTTACTTTCTAAATAATTTAGAAAGGTATCATGCCATATGGTGAGTTAGAGGGCAAGGTGATCCACACTTCAACATTTCTTTGAGCTTTTCTAGATGTCTGCATTGGCCCATGCACTTATCTTGATGTTTCTTAGTTATGCTTCAGATATAGCACTGGAAAACAAGTAAAAGCATTATTTATCTTTCTAATATGTTGCCAGAAAATGCATCTACCAAATGCATTTGTATGGATTCTTAAGAAAACTGGAAGAGCTCAGAAAGGAGACAAATGAATAGAGAAACCATCAGCATTTATTTCACTGGAAAAATGTAGCAAAATTGAGGCCTTGCATGCAATACCAGGAGCCTGCGTCACCATTTTGCCTCAGTTATAAAGTCCAAAAAATCCAGTGTGGGATGAAGGCACCTCTATGATGTCAGTGTTTTCCCAGTGTGCTCATCCAGCTGGTGCTGGTCTGTAGGTACTGGGGGTGAGGCCTTGGAGGGGCTGCCTGGGCTCACATGCACTCCCCTGGGACCTGCCTGCCTGGGGCTGGCAGAGGGCGAGGGTGTGGGTGCAGGTACCACTGGCCATGAGGACCACACACTTGCTTTGGAAGCAACCATGCTCCTTCTCCTTTATTTCTTTGATTGCTGCAAGGGCAGCAGGAAGAGCAGCTCCCTCCATCTCTCTACCCTGAACATGACTTTCTTCTCCTACTGTCTCCAGTGGCAGAAGGAGCCTGCTCCTAGACCCTTGTCCACAGGAGAGTGACATCCAGTTTCTGATACGCTGCTGGAAAACTAGGAGCCAGCCGTGACCATGTTGATCTACTTAGTTTTACTGGATGAAAACAGTAATTATAACAGCACTGATGCAGTGTGGAGCAAGATTTACAGCTGTTGCAATCAACACAACTCTGCCAACTTTGAAGAAAATACTCTGTTAATGCCAGCTCCAAACTTGGCCTTCTTCTAAAGAAACCAAGTAACACTGAATTATCAATATCCCTCTTGAACAATATTTTATGCATGGTTACATTTTCTTGAAAGAACAGCTTGAGTCTCTTTGCCCAAATTTTAATCAAATTCTAACAGAAAATATATTTGATCATTTTCTTTGCAATCAGTAAAAGGAATATAATTATCTTTCCACTGGTTTATTCCCATGGCCTGGGTTATGCTATTCAGAGTTCTGAGTTGCTGCCGAGTTCAAATTCTTTCACGCACTGATTGCAAAGCTAATCAGCTAGGTGAAATGGGACTGGAATATGGTTATTTGCTCTGATTTCTAGGAATTTAAATAGTGACTGCAGCTTTAACTCTTGAGCTGAACTATTAAGGATGCCTGCTTACATTCACCTGAGAGCCAGTGGGCATCTGGCTGCAAGGCTTCATGAACTTGCTGCTAAAAATTGGAAACAAAACAGGGAGGAAAAAAAACAAGGCAGCCCTGCAGGATCTCTCCTAAACTAGAGCTTTCACAGTGAGAGCCTGAGCAGCTCAGGGGAATTGGTAATGGGAAATTGGAGCCATGCACCTCAAGGCTGCCAATCTGTATCTGATCCAGGCTAGTATTGGCTGGAAGCCTTTAGCATCCAACAGCTCTCTAGCTCTTTTCTTGTCTTTGTGAAGCTGTTAGCAACCTCGCACCAGTTCCTGGTGGAAATATATCCATAGCCCAAGGCTACCTTCACAACTGGCCTAAAGCTGCACCCTCTATCACATTTGTAGCAGAGAGGTGAGGTGAGAACAAGGTGTAGACATAGCTCCTCCCTGCCCTTTGATGGGTCCCCATGGTCAGGGACCAGTTGTATAGGCAAAGAGTCATGGGCCAAACATTACTGCTGCTCGAGGTTCACTCAGGAAAGGAGTTTGGGTCAAAGAGACCCAACTCTTTGGGCTAGAGGGGTGCATGGGGAGGCATGACAAAGGGTTGATCAGGAATCACTGGAGGGGCAGGAAAGGAATAGCAGCTGCAAAAATGTTGCCCAAGCAAGGAGGCCATCAGCATGCAGTGCATGTCAATGTTAGTAATCCTCTGTCTTTGTGCAGCATTTCTCATGTGAGAACTGGATGTGTGTTTCTGACCGCCGAATTTCTGTGAAAGACAAAGAATGTGCAGTTTGTGCACCTTTATAAACCTTGGCATCCACCTGAAAAGGGTACACCCAGCTGCTTGTGCCCAGGGTTTCTGGGGGTGAAAAGTTGCTCAGCCCTAAAAATGTGCACTGCTTTTTCCCAGCTCTCCAATTTGAGGAACAAAATAAAAACAAGATCAGAATTACCAGCAGCTGCAAGGTCGTCACAACACAGACTATGTTCTTGGGCTAAACACGCCAAAAAGGCTGAGCTGCAAAAGGGAGATTGCACCCAGCACCATGAGGAAAAATAAGTTGTTGCAGCAGAGCCAAATTTCCGAGAACAAACTGATACATTCAATTAAACCCTCACTTGCTACCTGGGGAGGAGCGTTGCACCTTGGGGCTGGCCATCCACATGCAGGCAGGTAATCAGGTAATATGAGCAACTTGATACCTACCTAAAAAAAAACCAAAAAAAACAAAAAAAAACAACCATGGGCTGGGTGTGCAGTACCTAAGCTAATTACTCCAAAATGATTGCCTGGATTGGGGCCAAGCATTATCTCACTTGTCCTCAGCACTACTGCAATGGCATGAGGGGAACAGAAAATGCAGTAACCTGAGAGGGAGATAAGAATGAGAGAGAGGGACAATTGAGAGTGATCTTTAGCTGTGAAGGAGCTGTTCTGTCTCTGTACTGCTCTTTTGTCCGACCTCAACAACAGTGAAGCAGCCTTTGTGTCTTGTCTCCTCCTTCTAAAATGGATTGGCAGCCAGAAGCATTATCCACACATACATAGTCTAAACACTGTAAATTAACCTGTTTTTTTACTTTGATCTCCATAGAGCTAGGCTCACCCAACTGAAGAATAAAATATCAAGTTCTGAGGGTAATTTTTATGTAGAAAATCACAAATCCCTGATTATAAAATCCTGTCATCTTAATTTTTTAAGTAGATAATCATTTATACAGTGAATATAATTTTAAATCATGCTGAGTAAAACAGCAGAGTTCTGATCCAATCTAATCCAGGATTATTTGTTTATTGAAAAGAATGCCCTTTCTTTTGATGGATTTAAAGAAGAGAATGGTTGTTTTATTGACAGTGGAGAAAGTCAGTAATATAGTTTTTGATCTAGTAAACTAATATACAGGAATTACTTAGGAATTTAGTATAAAAAATTAAGGTGAAAGTCAAGCTTGGAGAGCAGAGAAAAATACAGCAGCACAACATGCTTTGTTTTTTGTATCTGTCAGCTGGAGAAAAAATACTTTTCATGTCAGTGTTGGGAAATCCTGCACTGTGTTTCCTGCAATGTGTCTGAAACGTGTGGGCTTGGGAACTACCACAGGTGTATTTATGGGGAGGAAAGGTTTCTTAGATTTAGCTTGCTAAGGGCTGTGCTTCAGGTTGTTCAACTTATGCAGAATTTACTGTGTAAAACCCATGACAAACATCCAGTAGAAGGTGAAACACTGTTGGAATACTATATCTTTTCCTTCTGATTGCTGTTCTCTTGACAGGGTCATTTACTGCATATATGAACATATAAATGAGTGGTTGCATATGAATGAAATACCAGAAAAAAACAGGCAAAAATGTGAAATCAATAAATTTACCAGCCTTTATAAGGAAGGACAATTCAGACTCTCACTAACAGATCTAACAATCCATCCCTAATTCATTTAGTCAATGCTTACAATATCGGTAAATGCTCATTTTCAAGTGCTTGCTCCAAAGGGATGTATTCATTCAATACAATGTAGATTTGTTAAAACTTGCTGATGAGTACAGACCTGGGACACAGTGCTTCTTGCTGGACCAAAACCTGCAAGCCACATATATCTGAAGCTTTCCCTTTTCCCTTTGCCCTTCCCTTTTCCTTTTTTTCCTTCTTTTTCCCTTTTTCCCTTTCTCTTTTATTTTCTCTTTTCTTTTGTCCTTTTTCCATTTTCTTTGCTTTTCTCTTCCTTCTTTTCCTTTTTTCTTTCTTCTTTGTTTATATTTATTTTTCCTTTTCTTCTTCTTAATTTTATACTTATTTGNNNNTCTCCTCTCCTCTCCTCTCCTCTCCTCTCCTCTGTATTTATAGACAAAGGGCCCAAATGTGCCGTACATGCTTGCTTCTTTCAAGGAACCTGCAACCAAAACTGCTAGTGACCTTTCCCATGAGCATAGGTAGAAACCTCTTCTTGACTGAGATAAAGAAATTAGAACCTCGCTCTTGCATGGTTTACTCCTAGGAATGCATTTTGGCAAGATGCTAAGAATAAACCCGTTATCGAAAGGGGATCTGGGAAGTTGACAAGCATGGCTAAGCTCAGCAGAGAAATTTGACAAGGAAATAAGATGCTTTGTAGATCAGTGTGTAGTGATTAGTCTTTTGAATGCTGGGATTATTATATAAGCAAAAAAGGAGGGGGGCACTTATTGTATATCTGACAGCTACCACTTACCCAGGTATTCTTCAAACTAATGAGGAACATAACGGTATATTTGTTTATAAATCTTGAGCGAGACTCCTGCAGTTTACAAAAGTCAATTAAATGTGATGGAAAAGTAAAGACAACTTTTCTTTTTCTACTCTCACAAATTAGAATCCCTACAGAAAGAACATGTAAGAAAATCCAGTGCCATATCACTGACATGCTGCCTTCAGTCTTGGAGTCTCTGTTCATCTTCAAACAAAAAGTGTATTACATATTTAAAACAACATATTTTACACACTGTATACACACACTGAGGATAACTGAATATCCAGAAACCAGTGCCAACTGCTATGAAAGATATTACTTGTCATCATGCTGTACAAAAGCAGACAGGTTAGAATGGTGAGTAGTAGGAAAATCAATGAAATAAACTTCTAAAACCATAAAAAAGAAATTAAAAATTCTAAAATGTCTTATTAAAAAATAAAGAAACAGGTAAATAAGTAATAATTCTCTTCATATCTTTCCTTTTCTTAATCTAAGTAATAAATCCTTGTTTTGAAAACTCCATATTATTAAACTGAACCATCTCCCATAGATATTATTTCCCCCTCCTGTGTCTTCCTCTCCCATCATCATATACACACACACAACAGTGAAGTTTACCCTGAATTATGCTCATAGATTCTACTAATAAGGATCATGTCTCTGTATGTGTATGTGAAAGAAGAGGAAAATATGAGAAAACAGATTCAATTTCAGATAAAACTTTGGAATGTTTTACGGAAGTTTGTATTCCCACATGACATGTAACACAGGACATTATTCACACAGAATATGCTCAGGGAAATATACAGAGCAATTCACAAACTTATTTGAACACCTTGGAGATTTGATTCAAGATATCCTATTTGCATCATTATTTGATTATTCTGGACATCATTACACATTTTTGTTTAATCTTCTGCAGAGGTATTTCAGTTGGCTGAGACCACCTGAACCTAGCTCAAGTTCAGAGTCTTTCCAGTCCTGTCTGCAGTGCCCTTTCCTTTACATGCAGACTAATTTGTGTGGAAGTAAGATTCATCATCAGCCTCTGCCTCTGCCTCTCACTGGGACATTATCTTTGGAAATGTTGTTTCAAGTAGCAATTCCCCAGTTTAAGTGAAAACACTTACAGAGTCAGCTTATTGAAGGGAAGACTGAAGGATATTTATGAATTTTTACACCTAACACATGCACATACTTCTACATGCTATGGGATATAACACCACCTGGACCAAGGCCAGATCTCAATGTTTATGTGCACAGACTGTATGGTCTCATTTTGTTCCACTTTTTCTGAATTGCAGGGATAATCTAGGTGTAAATGAGTCCCTGCCTGAGAGAGAGCTTTACTGAATTAGTTCCAGGAGCAAGTACTTAGTTATGATAACATTTTATAGGAGGAAGTTCCAACCAGAAAAGAAAGGGGACATTTTTCCAAAAATGCTGCTGTTGCATTCATTCATATATTAAGTAAACTGGTTCTGGTTGAACCCCATTTTGAAGAGTATGCTCTGTAACCAGTGCCCCTAATGACCTGCTACTGCTCCCTAAACTGCAGTGGACTGACTACCTCTAAGAAAATCCCTGAGTTCTGGAGTCTCACAAGAATTTTTATCATAGACCTAGCTTAGTCCTGGTAGCAGTACTTTGTATATTTTAACTTTGCATGGTGACAAATGACTCTAGATAAATTTTAGGAGCATGGAGAACGTACTGCTCACCTATGTGGAATCTGTATGGAAGCCCTATCTTTCCATTTCTTTTGTAATTTCTTTTCACCTCAAGTTTATTGTATGCTTATTAGAAACTGCCTTGTATAAATATTCACATGTACTCTGTTTTTGTCAAACAAATACCTGTATATTATTAGAGGATTGCTGGAATTTTTAGAGTTCTTGCCACAGTCTCATTTTCCACAGGTGATTTTGGGTAAACATAAATCCAGTTACAAAGGTATTCTACAGATAATTGTCATCTTGAAGAGACAACTTCTTGTCCCTATATGCATGGAATTTTTTTCATCCTTTTGAGTCTAACTAAAGAGTCATATCTGAGAAGGACTTAAGATGAAAACCACAATTTATAGCTAGCAATTTGGCTTTGTGATTCCTGGTACAGACTGAAAAGATTGTCTTTGGATTTGGTTCTGCAATAATTTTAATTCTATTGTTTTTCTTTTTTTACACTCTTACACTGCTGAAAGACCTGCAGGTTGCCTAAATCTAAGACTTTTTATAAACATCTTTGAAATGAATCTGTAAAAATCTTTTCCACTTGTCTGTGTTATGCTCAAGAGTGAATGCAATGACTGTCTCCTCAGATAGCAACTCACAGGAATGCAACAGGCAATCCACACAAAGGAAATGTAATACCCTAGCAGCTAATTAAAAAAGCATTACCTTCCACCAGTGCTGATCTCCAGCAGTGGATAAAGATGGGTGTCTGTCAATTAAGTTTACCTAGGAAACCTGGGCACAGTATAATGAATGGACAAACTTAAAAAAGGGTGATACTGCTCAGGATTCGAAGGTACTTTTAATACCATTTTTAAAGAAGCAGAAGGACTTGTCAGTAATTTGAAACCTCAGCCTGCATACTAGGAATATACCACTGCTAAATTTGCCATTAGAGACCTCCATGGGCTTTTGATACACTTAGCACCAGGGAGTTCAAATCACAATAGTACCTACAGATATCCTAAAGTCTGAGAGCTTGTATTTCAGTCTTCCATCATTCCAACAGCAGAACAAGCACTGAATTTTAAGTGGATTTTTTGTTCTAAAAAAATATTTTTATATGTTTAGGAACTTTGCGACTGATGTTGGCTCAGTCCTCAGTTCTCATTTATCATTAATTAAGGCAAGTTCACCTGCTAGGCTGTCTGTAGAAACACATTTTTTCCACACTGTTCTTGCAATGCCTTTCATTCCTCACCCCTGCTGCCCGTATATTTTTTCATCCAGATTTGCATCATGCAGCATGTTGCTCCAGAGTTCTGTGACGACCAGTCACAGAGCCCTTACAGTAAGAAACAGCTTTTTAAAGATATGTCTTTTGTTTTCCTTGAACTAGGTAAGAGGTGAAAGGGTAATATAATAGTTATTTATAACAGCACGATGGTACTCATGTGAATAGAAATATAGGAGTCTGGGCTACAGGCTTTGGGAAAGCTGCCCATCAGAAAACCACATGGAAAATGAGCCAGCAGTGTGCCTGGGAGGCCAAGAAGACCAATGGCATCCTGGCCTGTATCAGCTGTAGTGTGGCCAGCAGGACTGGGCAGTGATTGCCCCTCTGTACTTGGCACTGGTGTGGCCACACTTGGATTCCTGTGTCTAGTTTGGGGCCTCTCACTACGAGGAAGGCATTGAGGTGCTGGAGAGTGTCTAGAGAAGGACAGTGGAGGTGGTGAAGGGTCTGGAGCACAAGCCCTATGAGGAGCACCTGAGGGAGCCGGGGTTGTTTAGTCTGGAGAATAGGAGGCTCCAGGAAGAGCTTATCACTCTCTACAGCTATCTGAAAGGTGTCATAGCCAGGTGGGGGTCAATCTCTCTTCCCAGGTGAAAAACAGTAAGACAAGAGAAACAGCCTCAAATTGTCCCAAGGGAGGTTTAGATTGGATGTTAGGAAAAGATCCTTTGCTTAAAGGGTTTTCAAGCATTGAGGCAGGCTGTCCACGGAGGTGGTTGAGTCACTGTTCCTGGAGTGATCTAAAAGACTTGTAGATTTGGCACTTGGTGACATGGCTTGTTGGTGGACTTGGCAGTGATAGGTTGGCAGTTGGACTGGATAATTTTAATGGATTTTTCTCAGCCTAAACATTCTGTGGTTCTGTGATTCCTTCAGTATTGATCTACATGGTCAAGATCAAATAGTATTAGACTGGTGCCATAGCAGATGATGAATGGAGATGCATGACATGATGAACTGAGAAGAAAGACGAGGAAAAAAGGAATTGCCATAAATGTAAATCCTGGCAAAAGCTGATTTGCTGTGAGTCCTGGCTCATCATCTGAAGGGGAAGGGAAGGACTTGTCAGGGGAATGTACTATTCCCATTGAGGTCCTTGGCTTCCAGGTGCTGGAACGTACTGAGCCAGTGGTAACCAGAAACCACAGCAGATGGGGCAGGTGGCATCTGAAACCTGGAAGCAGGTAAATGGACTACCACTTTTCTCTCCACAGCCTTCTGATGCCTAAACTGAATTGCTCCAGATAAAAGTTTCCACGTAAGAGATAACATCAGGATCTTAGGAAGTGGCAGTGAAAAAATTCAGTTTTTAGTCAGCTATTCTTTAGGCCAAATATGTATTTCTTTTTGACCTATATAATGTCCCACGTTTTGGAGGAAGAGTTTGAAATGTCATAAAAAGAAAGTTGTTCACCTTAGTGGTGTGCTGCTTTTTGGCTTCCTCAGAAAATCCTCCCACAGTGATGCCAACTTTCAGACCTTTGACTCACTTCACCCTGCACATGCTCACCTATGAGCTCCTGAATTTTCCCTGCTGCATTTCCAGAATATTCCAGTTGCTCTGCGCATGCTCCAGGACTCTGCAATTGCAGCTGTGAGTTCCTGTCTAAGGATACAGTTTCTTGATCAGCATAATTTTATCTAACTATGGGCTGCTACCCAAAAGGAATGGCCCCATTTTCTCTGGTATCCCCAGCTGCATTTTCCAAAATTCCTCTTTGCATCTGATCTAGCACCTGCACAATTATGGAATGGTTTCTGGGAGCAGGAAAAAGAATCTTCTTATTTTTTTCTTTCCTCTGTTTTCCAAGGTTAGTGTCAGT
Source organism: Cisticola juncidis (assembly GCA_013400215.1). Classification (NCBI taxonomy): domain Eukaryota; kingdom Metazoa; phylum Chordata; class Aves; order Passeriformes; family Cisticolidae; genus Cisticola; species Cisticola juncidis. The sequence continues at coordinate 939,371 of VXBR01000945.1, read as the reverse complement.
TTCAAGCACATGGACCAAGGGCAATATGCCTGACCCTTGTTCCCTCTCACTGACCAAACTTCTTGGGTATGCACTACATGTGAGCAAAGAGCAGATCACTAAGATGTGGCAATGACATGGGCCAGAGCCGTGCAGTAGACAGTTGTATATTATCTATTTATGAAATAATACACGAAAAAACTTGGGCCAAGTAAAAAAGAGTAGTAAACAACGTCTAGGGTATTGGCTCTGCATATACTTATTTAGTATATAAGCCATCAGGTACACAGTATCACACCTGACTGTATGGAAGCCTCTTGGTTGCCAACAATAAAGAGAAGGAAATAAAAATTACTACTATTAATTTACCAGCATGTACTGTAACAACGTCAGATACTTAATAGATATCTCAGAAAAAGAAGCATTTCCTTATGAGCTTGCTTATTTAGTATAAGAAGTATGGGCAACATGTCTGCTGTGCTATGCTTGTTAAGAGGAACAGAACTTGTGGTGCTGAAGGACAGTCTTTCCCAGGGGTTGTGTTCCTCAGGTAAGCTGGGATTTTACCTTTAATACTCATCTTCTAGGCAAGACAAAAAATGCCAGATACCTTTCTCTGAAGCTGAAGCAAGTTGTATGAGTAGTCTGTGCATTGAGAGATGTGCTGTGTGTCCCATGCTGCCCCCTCCTCAGCAGCTCAGAGCAGTGTGAGGGCTGGTGGCTGTCTGTAGTGTCCTCTCCAGTGGGAAAGAAGAAAGAAACCACAAAGCTCTGATTTAACATGGAGCCACCCTCCGCCTGCCACTGCTTACTTAGCGCTGTCCATTGCATCAAAATAAAATGGTAGCTAATATCTCTCCCATAATACTTCTGTATTTTTGCACATAAATGTGTCTGTTCATCACAAGCTTTTATAGTAAATGACTCTCAGGGGATGACCTTGTTTTCTAGCAAAGTACTGGGAGAAGCATTGTTTACTTGTTTTCTGCATATACAGAAACACAGTCACATAAAAATAATGCACACATACACGTACACACAAAGCCCAAAGGCAATTCAAGAAATACAACTTTCAATGTATTACCTAATCCAATTCAGAGGAACTCTCTGAGTACAAAGGCTGGGCTGGTGTGATATGATTTGAGCATATGGATATAACAAAATGCTAAAACAAATGGAATTAAGTAGCTTATTTATGTTCTCCTCTGCCCAGTGCACAGCATTGTTATCATTTTATCAGGATCCCCTGACACTCCTGATGAAGTGTGAGCAGATTGACCCACCAAAGCCACAGCTCAAATCAGCCTTTACTCTCTGATGTCCACAGACAGCTTGTGAAACTTTCCAGTTGATGCTGAGATGTCATCTGGGAATACTATGAGGAGTTCAGGAAGCTTTTTTTTTTCCTTTCTTTTCCTCTTTCTTTACCATGCTATATTATTTTATAGCAGAAGGACTAATTCTCACCGTGGAAAATATAAACTTGTGATAAAGGCAAAGGCTAAAAGCAAAACAAAAATATTTCAGAATTTTTCCAAATCTGGCTTGTCATTAACAGCAGTGAATTTTTGTTCATTTAAATGTCATGCTCATTTTTGGGAAGGGGGAGATGAGACACTTTCAAAGGGTTAAATCCTTTGTTACAACATAATTTGCCTCTGACCCACACTTCTGTTAGAAATGACTTGCTTCAATGCTGTTTGATGGTTCAACTGCACACTTGCCAGCCTTGCCAGAGGATTGCACCCTTCATAAAAGTTCTTAATATCTGTTAATGAAGAGTCATTTATTGAATTTCAGCAGTAGGGAGGAAAAGAAAAATATGTATATGTAAGGTATTAGTTTACCTCCTGATGAATTCAGTGTCTTACTATTATTATTATTGTATTACTATTGCTCTTTTGTGGTCCTTCAAAAGCTAAATCCTACTGAAAACAACTGCAAATATATACCATCAGCATCAAATATTGTCATATATTTGAATATATATGAGATATATGTCTAGATATAAATATAAACATAGATATATGATACAAGAAGTAGGCTTGTGTTACCAAAAAGTTGCATTGCATCTAGCACATGAATTGAATCTATTTGGTCTTTAAACAACAACATCCACATGTTTTAATGCAGCTGCTATTTCCATAGTATGAATAAAGCATAAATTCAGTATTTTACTGTAGAAAAAACCTTCAATTATATCCTTAAAGCTACAACCAGGTTATCTCTAGACCATGCTATGGTATGAAGCCTTGTTTAAACAGTTAAAACAATGTTATAACCATATTACTCAATAGTTTTGGCTTTTCTGTCATTCTTTTTTTCAGTGCACATGAGTCGTAAAGAACAAATGCAGGTGATGAAGACTGAACCAAGGTTGGTATACAACAGTAGAAAGAAGCTGCTCCCTTTCTAAAGACATTTACACAGATCTTAAACTTGAAGGCATTTTATTTTTTTTTTAACCCAACTACAAGGGTGACTGAATTTGTCAGCTTTGTTGTTTGTTCATTTCCATCAGTAATTCAGAAGCCAAAACAAAGAAAACACTCTTCAGGAGTGCTTTTCTGCTCAAATAATGAGCCATTATTTTTAACTCAGAACACTCTCAGGAAGGAAGGGGAAAATAACCCCCTAAATCTGTAAAATGCTGCAAAACATTTAAATAACTAATGTTGTTTCTCACATCCAAGATGTGCTGAGGCTGTGATGAAAGATTTTTTTTGTGTGTGTGTACATTATTTCCCTATGACTGCAACCACAAGAATGATTTTTAATCTTCTGAAGATCAAACTCCTCTTTCTAGATTTCTTCTGTAGCTATGGATATTATTCCTAACTGGAAAATGTAGGCAGTTGTCTTTTGTTACCATGAGGGTTTTTCCTATCTGCCTGAGCATTCATATTAGAGGAGAAGACTGTGCCTTCTCACACTCTGTTAATGTAAACATCAGCTATGTTTATGGAACATAGCCATGGCTTTGCATTCCATGCTGGGACAAACAAGACTGTGTGACAATCACCTTGACCAGTGTGGTAGGAAAGTGAGAACTCCATCCTCCAATCCACAGGCTTTATAAGTAGTCTATAAATGTGCCCTTTTTGTAAATAAAATCGTCTTCCTGCACTGATCTCTGGCTTGAACCCACACCTGTGTCCCAGTCTCATCTTTCCCTGGAAAGCCCGGGCAGTGATAGTCTTTCTTTTTCTGCTTCTGGTGCAAGTAATTTTTAAAAAGAAAACTCACTTAATGAATCTTCAACATCTTCCCCTCTTTACAAAAAAAACCCCTTGGTTTTCGGTCTTTGTCAGAAAAGCAAGTGACAAAATAATTGTCAATACTTCATATGAATTTTTTTTTAAAGTCACAGCTCCAGCAACTAACAGAAACTGAGGAAGAGATAAACTATTCATTAAACCAGCCACACAATCTATTGAGCAGTGCTGTTGTCTGTCCTTACACAGCCTTGACCCCTGTATTTCAACTCTTTAAACTGCTGAACTGCAGAGTATTTCCAAGGCATTAATAAGGCTGCTCTCCACAGTTTGACTTAGCTGCCTCAGCTCTCAGAGACCAGAGCGATTTCTGCCCCTCTCTGGGATGAGGGTCAGAAACTGCAGGTCCAGAGGAGGGGACAGAGGAGTGACAGTCCTGCAGGCTGGTGCTGGCTCCCTACCACCCACCTCAGACCAGAGTTGTGACTCCCACTGCCCTGGCCAGCCTGGCTGAGCAGCCCCTGTGCCTTCCCCCATGAGAGGCACAATTTGGACCAGAGCTGTTCCTCCCCTGCTGTTTGAATCAGTCAGGTCACTGCAGAATTTGGGCCACATAAATGACTCCAGAGATGCAACAGATTTCCAGTCCCAGCTGCAGTATTTTTCCTGGAATTTGAGGGTGATTCTCAGCCCAGAGAACACTGTAGAGTTAGGACAGAGGAAGATTGGGAAGCTTGTGCTTTTCATGTTCCTGATCCCATGGTGACAGTAAATCAGAGCATTCAGCCCTTTCTTCTGCAGAAGAGGAGGTCCTTGCTGCTCATTCACAAGAATGCCATGAGTCCTGTGAGTACAAGCAAAGCCACCTTCCTCTGTTGTCTGGCATCCTGGGCTGGCAGAGGGGTGGTCTCATACTCGCAAGGAAGGCTGCAAGAGAAACTCATGTGCTGCACCTGTCAGAAAAAGGTCCTGAAGGCAAGTAAAGACACTGGAATATGTCACAGTCAGTGGCACTTCAGGAATGATTTCATATGCCAGCCAGACTCCAGCTTCCCTGATTCCTCAGAGTCTTGTCATGGCTTACATACACCATGTGGCACCAAACATGAAAAACTGGAGATCACTGATCAATCTGCTCAAGAGAGCAGATTTAGGGCATTGCACGTTCATTTGTTTTTACTTTGGCAGTCTTATTTGTTTGCTTATTTGTTTGTTTATTTAGAGCTTGTTCCATTCACACCTGCATCTTTCTCTCCTTTCTTTATATTTACAGGCAACTTGATGGAGTTTGGGACATACTGAAAACACTACTGAAAACACTAGTATTTGAGGTTGAACTGCAGCCTTGATTTAGGTATCTTGTGAGGGCAAGGAAACTCTGGGGACCCTTAATGATTCTCAGCATTGTGAATTAATTGTGTTTTCCACAGTTATTCCACAGTTTTTCACTGTTTTGCATAAAGAACTGGCCTGCAATCTAGCTTACATACATATATTTTATGACAGTGGAGTTCAGCTCTTCCTCTCTCTGACACCTTTTCATGAATTGTGGTGGAGTGACAGCTTTCACTTATGTGTACTGGCATTGAGGACCTAATTCTATCTTGGGGTAAATCCTCCTGTCCTTATCCATTTCTCAGGGAAATTGCCATGCCCTGCACAGATCCTCCTGGCTCACTTTCAGGGGGAAGGGCTGCACATTTATAGCCACTTACCACTTCAGTGTCTGGGAGTTGAACTATCTGTAAAACAAGCAAGTGAGGATTGGGGTAAGGAAACCAAAGGCTTCTCACAATAGGTTATGCTACATTACTGACTGCTTAAAAAAATTCATCAGTGAGGGCAGTTTTGTAGAATCACAGAATATCCTGAGTTGGAAGGGATCCACAAGGATCATCAAAGTCCAGCTCTGGTTTGATCACAAGTCAGCTTTTCCTGAGTCCCAATGGGAAAACAGGGAAAAGCCAGTGTTCACCCCCAGAGATTAATAGGATGCTTCTCTAAACCTGTGTCCAGTTTTGGGGCCCTCACTACATACATTGAGGCATTATAGCATGCCCAGAGAAGGGCAATGGAGCTGGTGAAGGGTCTGGAGCTCAAGTCTTTTGAAGAGCAGCTGAGGGAGCTGGAGGTGTTTACCCTTAACAAAAGGAGACTCGAGGAGGCCTTATTGCAGTCTACAACTCCCTGGAAAGGAGGTTGTTTCCAGGTGAGGGGTGGGGTCAGCCTCTCCCAAGTAATGAGTGACAGGACAAGAAGAAAGAGTCTCAAGTTGCACCAGGGGAGGTTTAAATTGGGTATCAGAAAAAACTTCTTCATTGAGAGGGTGATAAAGCATTGGGACAGGGAAGTGGCAGAATCACTGTTCCTGGGAATGTTCCAGAGATATGTGTATGTGGAATTTAGGGATATGGTTAGTGTTGAATATGGTAGTGTCAAGTTAATGATGGAACTTGATGATCTTAGAGGTATTTTCCAACTTAAATTATTCTATGATACTGTGAGCTAGTTCATCCATTAAGTAGCCATGCTGAACATGTTGAAATCAGCCAGATTCAAGTTCTACACATGGCTGAAAGTAAGGACAAATGGTGAACATAGGTGCAAGGCAATGGCAGTGCAACAGGAGGCTCCTGGTGAAAAATGGCAAGAAGAGGATCTTAAATGGCTCACCTGGCAGCTGCTCCATGTGGTGAGGAAGCAAAGCATGTGAACCACAGAGAGACTTGACAGGAAAACATTGATAGATGGAGGCAGCAGCAAATCCCAACCAAAGCATGTCTCCAAAGAGCAGGACAGATTGTCCTGAAGAGTGGAATATGGGATGATCTGATATTAACTGGCTACACTATGACTACAGTAAAAAACATATCCCTGTAAAGAACTGTGGCCTAACAACCTCTTACTGCCCCACAAGCCAACATATGCTGGCTCAGAAGACAAACCCTCAAAGAAAACTAGAAACACCAAAGACACGGGAACTTGTACAAGATTTCAAAGAATGACCATGGGCTACCAGAAGAAAGAGTTTCAAAGGGATGGGAAGAAGTCAGTCTGAACACACACCACCAAAGTGCCAGCAACACACTCAGAGTGTCTTCATTAATAATTCTCTTAATAAGAGAGTTGCTTTAAGAAATTATGATCTTTCTTATTTTGTTATCCAGAACCTAGTTACTGAAGTGGGACTATAAAATGTATATGCATAGCCTGCCTTAACAACCCCCTGTTACTCGACAGGCTACGCGTGTGTCATCTGTCACCAAAAAAATGACCATTTCATAAGTAGAGCATATTCCTTCCAGGCATCATTTGTGTCAACCACTCACATGACAGCTGCAAAGGATTTTCATTGCAGTGACACTCAAAAAGGAAGGACATGCAGAAGGGTTTGATACAGCTACTCTGATTTCTAAGTGTGTTAGCTCTTGTTGATTTGTGAGTAATGCAAATGTTTTGCTTAAGTGGGCTGAGCCCAACAAGAAAATAACTGGGTTTCCTAGTGGACATGGAATGTTTTGGCTTTGAATTCAGATGCTGCATCTCTTCCGTAGCACAGAATTTTGTATTTTAGACAAATATTTGAATATTTCTGGGTCAGAAAGAAAGCAAACTTAATGTGTTTGTAAAGAAAATGTGCACCCATCGACTGGGCAGAAAGAAGTCATTGCAAATGTGATATTCAGTTTTGCTTGTCAAATCAGTTTTTTCCTTGAGTTACCCCCTTATCAATGGCAGGGGACTTACTCAACAAGTCCTCCTGAAGGAGAAAGTAGTGAGTGGTTCTGTATATTTTCCTTGTCCCAGGAAGGCACAAAGTGATTAAAAAAAAAAAAAAAAATCTAGACTGGAACTGTTTAAAACCAAGTCCCAAACAAGTACCATTCTTTCCTGGTACTTACCTGTAAGGGTGGACTAGAACCTGTTGCTCTAGAAATGCCAATAGATTGGATTTGCCTGAGTTTTGCCTTCTGGATCTGATGATCAAGAACACTGCTGCTAAAGCCCTGCCTTTTAGCTATTTGTGTGTCACAGGTGCTGCAGTGTAGTTCAGGCTTCATTATTTAGACCAACTCAACAATGCAGAGCTCACCTCCTGGCTCCTCATCACTGCTGTTCTTGGCACCTGTCCCATGGGCATTGACAAAGAGGCTGTGCAGAGCCTCCACAGGATTTTGGAGTGTGGAGAATTGAAAACTCCCCCCTGAAATCACTCAGTACAGACCCTCTGGTTTCCTGAGGGAATGAATTCCCCTGTGTGCTTCTGCCCACATTTAAAAAGACACAGAAACATGCAAATATCCTCTTTTTCAAAGTAACTATAACAAACTGGAGGTAGGAGATGATGACTGAGTGTAGGAATTAAGAACTGAGTGCTGAGGTTTCTGACAAAGAAATCCATGTAACGTTTTGACTCATTTTCCCCTGTGAAATGCCTGTCTTTCTCACAGTTTGGAAGGATGATGCCAATGACTGTAGAGTACATTACAGGATACTTTAAATATTAATCATTAAGGATAACTTAGGAGTCTGAGTGAGGCTAATCACAATGGGTGCTCTATTCAACGGGTTATTTTGTTGTTCCTAAAATGTTCACTATAAATTGTGTAGCTATCAACTAGGTCATCAACAATGGTTAAAAAATAATTTCACATCATCTTCTAGACTGTTAAAATTAACTGTTTCATGACCGAAGTACTAAAGACATGAATAGATACTGGGTGGGTTTTAATCTCCCTAGAGTCACATCCTAGGCAAAACTAGCTTATTTCTGTTGAAGGCAAGAGAGCACAGCAGTGATTTTACTCCTTCTTACTCTTTTAACCCCAAATTCACTCAAAATTTCTCCCTCACGTTTTGCTTCTGTTTTGAACTGGTCTTGAATGGGCCACAGAATTGTGCTATTTAAGAACAGCAGAATTCTCTGAGGTGGTGGCATGAGAGACGGAGAGGACAAGGAAGTTTCTGAAGCAATCCTTCCTCTATTGTTCTGTTGTTCCTCATATGCTTTTTTGAGAGACAACTTTTAATGTCCTGCCTCCAGGTAGCTTTGCAGCCCATCAGCTCCTCTATGCTGGGAGTGCTTCCTAACATCTGTTTCAGATTTGTTGCTCCTTTGTTTCCATTTATGTCCCTTCTCAACTATAATTTTTTTTAGGCTGAAAATATTAAATTGTATAAAAAATATCTGAATAGACTACGACCGGACTGTGTGTGAGGTAAATTTTATTTTAATTGTTGTTTTCTGTCATATTAAGCAGAAGAAGTTCAGCTGCTTTGTGGAGAGGGGAGAAAATAGTTTTGTCTGTCTTCATTTAACAAAACAAAGTCTACAGAGAGTATCTGTCTTTTTACAGACCAGCTGTTGTAGCCAGAAAAACACCATGAGCTTTTGAGCTAAGCGTCCTCATCACATCACTTTTTTACCACCAAATGTGCACTACTACAACAAAATTAACTGATCTAGAAATGTGGCAATTTCTTGTTCTAATGAATCTCTTCATTTTTGCATCCAAGAATGAGCATGCTATGGGAACTGCACCTTAAGAAGGCCCTGGTATGCATCTTAGGGTCTGGTTTTTAGATTTTTTGGGGCTCCCATTAGTGCTGGGGCGATCAATGGGTACTCATATGCTGAATAAAAACACTGGATTTTTTTTGCATATCCTTGTGATTACCAGACAACAGAACTATTCTGCATGGTGTTAAAAAATAAGATGGGAATACAAGTGTTTATTTGTTAGAGTTTATGGAAGCAATCCATTCAGTGCAAAATGAGAGCTTAATCTGGAGCAAGTATGACAAAAAATTAAAAATTAAACATTTTCATTCTGAAAATAACAGGTAGCTGCTGTACTAAATAACCAATATAATGCACAGCAGGACAAGAAAATAAAGGCAAATGTACAAACCTCTTCAATTTCTGTTCATGTTCCCATTTTATTGTTGATGATAATTTCTTATTTTTCTTTTCCCATTCTCTAACTTTCATGTGTATATTTCTAGCTCAGTCACCTATACCTACCAAGATGAGAGGGAAGCAACAGAAGTTAGAAGTGGACTGGCACTCTTGCCGTTTCCCAGTCTAAAATATTTAATATATCCTAAGATGGTGCACATAAGTTAAGAATGTGGCTTATGCTTTGGGTAGCAGAGGTCTTCTGGCCATCCAGAGGAGTAATCACCTCGCTGTTTGCAAGACTGTGCTTTTTCCAATGTGGCATGTGCAGTATTTAAGCTTTGCCCTGATTCCATACCTGGGTCCAAGCCACATCCTGTTCAATGGAGTTAGCAGAACCTCTGCATGACTCCTCTGTGGGGCCATTTTTAAGTTCCATGCTGGTAGGACATCAATAGCTCTGTACCACAAACATGGTTTTGGCTGGGGTGTGGAGGCAGCCTCCAAAGCCACTTGCTGCATTCTTTGGCAGTCGAACTACAGGAGCATATGGCACTGAGTTACTTACTGAATAATATTAAAAATAGTATAAGGCTCTGCATTTTAATGGAGGAACTATATTGCTGCTCATTAAACACTTCAGAAATGTCCATCTTCATAAATATAAAATATAGAATTACATATGCCAAAGAAAGGCATTATTACACTTCCTTAAAATGAAATCTTCCAGGTTTTAAAATCCTTAGTAATACTGGCTCACTGACATCCTTCTTGTGACCTTAAAACAATTTTTTGTTGTTTCCTTTAAATAATTTAGTGAGTGATTGCTCAGTGATGATGTTTAAATAAAAACACAATGTGATAGTTAATCTGCGAGACAGATGCTATTAATATTGGATGGATGTAGTTTCAGAAGCATTCTGCCTGAATCCGAAGTACTAAGCTGGATATAAATAGTGGTGGATTTCCCTTATGTGGAAAATGTAATAGCCCCATTAAGCATGTCTTCGCTGCAGAGTCAGGCCGTATATTGACCCTCAGCTTTGAGCACCAGCTTTTACTGAGATGAGGTGCAAGGAGCCAGACTGCCAGCAATTTTGGGGTAATGAATCCTCATTAGCTTGGTGTTCCCTTGGGTATTTCTGTCGTCCTTCACAGGGCACCTCACCTAGTTCTTTCTCTCTTCAATACATGGAGTTGTCTCAAATCTAAGTCATTTGGTCTCAGATGCTGAGCACCTTTGAATAGCTGAATTACACAGCACAACCATAATTATTTCAAGGAAATTATCATTTAAATAATAATGAAATAATCAATGACATTATCTTGATCTGTAGCAACAAAGAGTGTGTAATAATGATGATGGCATGGCCTTGGAGAGGGCTCCTACAGCTTAAGGTCATTTGCCAACAACCAAGGAATGAATGTGATGTTTTGCAAGGTCTGTCTGCTTCCAAAAAACCTCTGTTCCTGTGAGCTAGGTCCTCACCAGGAAACAGGGAAAATGAGAACACTGAATGAAGGTGAAAAGCTGTCTCTAACTTCTCTTTCCAGCTGCATCGTCCTTCAGAGACCAACAGCATCAGAGTCTGTGTGTGGGCATGATGAATGCAGTAAAATGCAGAGCTGAAATAAGAGTGAAAAAATAACTCCACTCTGAAGACATACTGTCACAGGGGGCTGTTACATGGCCAAGTCACTCTTCCCAAATGCCAGCAGTTTCAGGATAAGATGGAAAAGATATTTCTGTATATGTATGCGCCAACAAAATGCTGGCAGGTATATACCGCCTTCATTCCAGCCCACCCTTCTATCTTCCCCAGAGAGGAGAAATATCAGACCTGCTGCTACTTTTCATTGTAGGCTATCCTCACAGCTGCACATGCAACTATTTTTCAGCTGTTCCAGTGACAATTCCTACAATGGGTTCTATTTTCCCCTTTGTTCTTTGGTGATTTTTTTTTTTAATTTTTATATATAATTTTTTTTAAACAAAACAAAGGATGGATCAGCTAAAGATCTTTGTTTAAATATTATTGGCAGAGTAAATTCAGTAATATGAGAGTTAGTCCTGGAAGGATGTTAATAAGATTACTCATATTACCTATGCACTTAATAAATTTTTTGCTGGCTACTGCTGGGTGCTTTGTAGCTCTAGAAACTTATACTTTAAGTTAGGGTAATTCCCAGCTCAGCACTGAATGGAAGGCTAATGTAGCCATTAGTTACTGTCTGAACTTTGGGGCTTGCAGCTGCAGCTTCCTTGCTTTGCCAGAGTCATCTTTGCACAAATCACTTTGGAGTCTCACACAGGATTTAGCAAAGGATTTTCGATGCTAAGGAGGTCAGGGCTGCAATCTCTGGACCACCAAAAGCAGCAATTCAATCAGCAGAGGTGCTACACCAGGACACAAGGCGGGGTATGCAAGTGCTGGGTCTGTTTCAACTGTTTTCCCCTCCACAAAAGAAAAAAAAAATTCATTTTTAACACAGGAACATTTTCATTTGAGGATTTGATTGAAGGTGGCATGAATACTTCTGCAGTAACACAGAGAAGGACAATGATGGTATGGGGTGAGAGGAAGGAAGGACTGATACCTTTCCATCACTACCAGACTTTGTGAATGAGGAGCTGCTGTGTTCTCTGCCCCACCATGCCTTCAGTAAACAGCAACAGCAGTACTCCTCCTCCCCACAGGAACTTTGAAGATCAACACAATTCTGCTGCTGAGGCACTCAGATGCAAGAGATATACACACAGACTCTAGGTCAGGCCTCCACTGGGAATCTGGGGACTGTATCTCAGCCATGTGTCTTGCATTACCTAGATAAGAAACCTTAAAAGTTTTCTTCAGCTCGCCTCTGTATCATTTCCAGGATAATGCAATCTTTTTTCTTCTTCTTCATTGATGGTTGTTTTAAATATCAGGGGAATTCAGAAAGTAGAAATCCTGTGCAAAAACTTTTCATTGCTTTAACACACTGTATTTTTCCCATTTTTTTTGCCAAAGCATTCTCATATTTGGACACTAAACTTGTCACTGTACGACAAAATCTCACTGAATTTATTGTATTTCACTGAATTTATTGTCTACTGAAAAATAGTCAGAGTCATGTAATTTGGAGGCCAGCCTGAAACATCTCTATTTAAAGACTCCAGTCTTTTATCATTATGAATAATGATGTTGGTATTCACAATAGGTATTTGCACTACTGAAATACTGAAATATTTACCATAGGTATTTCCAATTCTAAAAGCTGCAACAAGGCAAGAGGATTTGGAAGCCAAACCAAGAATTAAGTCTTGAGTTTTTTTTCCTTGATGAATGAAGCTGAATTCTTACAGTAAGAAACTTTGGATGTTCTAAAATGTACCAGTGTTTCACATCTAGGTGATGATTAATGAGGGAACACGATAATATATTGCAAATGCTGAAAAAGTGACACTAAAGAAAGTGGAGATACTGAGATAATGGAAGAGAGGATAAACAGAAAGAATAAGACAACAGTAAGAGAAGTTTAATCCAGTTTGTGAGGAAAGCATGTTTGAAAGTACTTGGCAAAAAATTCCCACTGTTCTATGGTGAAACTACCTATCCTGAGTTTCTCAGTCTTGCTTTTTCATGATAAACAGCACTATGATCTGAAAACGTTTTCTGTCTTATGCATAGAGTAATAGCTATGTGTTTTCTGATATTTGGATCTTCACTCAAAATCTTCCAATACAGAATTTCTGCACAGTAAAATTAGTCAATCTGCCATTATATATACTTTTCTTAGGTACTTTTTACAGTCTCACAGATCGTAGTCTAAGATCACTGCTGTTGGGAAATAGGCTGAAATAATCCAAATGTTTCTTGCAAAGAGTAGGAGTTTAAAAGGAGTGAATCACATTTACTACTTTGACAAAGAAAACGGAATGACAAATATGTTACAAAGCTTATTTTTTCCCCAGAGTACACCTCATTGTTATATGTGCACGTTAGTGGTATATGCTAATATTGAATATGTACAGGGTACAGCTGGTTGAATGGTCCTTTGAAAAGAACACCTACAAATGTAACTTGTCTTTCCACCAGTAAGTCAGCCTAATTTCTGCAAATACATTTCTTGTTTATAAATTCAAAGAATTTCCAGCAATTGATTCTACATGGTATTTACAAGGTAGTTGGCATAACTAATGCTTTATGTTTTATTATCATTCATTCTCTGCTGCAAAAAATGGAGGACATGAATTTCTAACATATTGATGTTGGTGAAGTTCTTGGCATTTCTCTTCCCGCTGCTGCTTTTGTTGTGAAAAATCATTAGTGGGGTAACAATGTTCATTTCATGCAGTTTCTAAACTGAATGCTCATTTTCATCATAAAGATGCACATTTTTCATATCAAAAATTTAGTTTATCATACACACGTCTACCTACACACAGTTTTCTATCTCCATTTTGTAGCAGAAATATTTTTTTCAAATATTATGTTCTTCTAGAGATTTGTATTTTGTCATTCACACAACAAAAATTCAAAGATTCATGATCAGTTTTTCTCATAACAAAATACCAAACTAACATAGGAAACAAGACAGTCTCTTGAAAAGTTGTGGGGTGTTTTTTTTTTTCCACTCTTATGATACATTTCAAAGCCATTAGAAGCTAATCTGACAACATTTTTATGTGACATGGTTGTCAGTAGGGAAAAAAAAAAAAAAAAGAAAGGCATGGGAAAGCAGTTGGAAAAACCTGAAAATAAGAGACTTCAACATCGTTGAGAACAGCTGTTAGTGAGATATGTGTGTGTGTACAGAAAATGCATTGCCTTAAGGATCAGAATTTTAATAGAGGTTGCATAACACTTTAAGGTATGCTGTTCAGTGTCTTTACTGTTGCTGTATTTGCAAGAAGAGTGTCAGAAAACAACAGCTTGGTGAAGCAGATTGTAAATTAGGAAATTCAAGCCCCATTTCAAATGGGTGATTTAGGGCATAAGTAACAGCACTCATTCTGAAACGATGGTTAATGTGTAGCAAAAGTCAAATTGCAAAGACTTACACAGAACTTTGAAAAGTCATCTTGAAGTTCCAGCACCTACCTGGAGCACTTCCCTCAGTGAAGATGAATGGCTGACATTGTATGATCAGCCAGTGACAAGACCCTAAAAGACTTTCTCCTTCTGGGCTAATTAATGCATCTACTATCTAGTTTCACACCTAATTTTCACTGAACCCTCCACTTTGCTAAAACTATTATGGTTATTACTACACTGAATTGTTAAGTATTCAGGAGGAATTTTCTTAATTTAGCTACATGGGGTTTGTATGATTGATCAAAATAGTTTGCAAACATATCACAAATTGTCACACACTTTGGGTAAACAAGCACTGAGATGTTGGCTCTGTGTGTTACAGTAGTAGAAGGCAGAAGTAGTACAGGCTTCTGAATAGTTTAGAGATAGTGCTTAGAATGACCTGAAAAGCACTGAGGATTTGTGTACCAGGGCTTGGTTACTTACCAAGCCGGAAGTGTCAAAAACTTCCCACAAAAGTTGATGTTTTTAAATGATTATGCTAAATTAAGAAGGTTGTGTGTGTGTTGCTGCTACAAGGTGTTCTCAAAAGCCACTGAAGAAATTTAGTTGCTTCACTCTCCGACGTTGATGACAGCACACACCTCCTTGAAAAATCACTCTCTGTGCTTTGCCTGTGTTAGGGTTCCCCAGCTCCATAAGCTCCCAGAGTGTACTGTTATTGCATTTTTGACAGCTGGTTCGCATACCAGAAGTGATGTAACCCAGCTGACCTTATATCCTTTGCAGGTCATGCATGATTCTAGTATTCAGAGTTTAATAAAGCTAGGAAAAAAGACTTGCAGAGAAATACATCCTTTCCTGGACAAAGGGGGTTGCAGCAGCTCTAAACTGATTTAATGATATGATGGAAACAACAAAGTGTCTGTCTGTGCCCATTGTTTTTTTGGGTTTTTTTGACTATGGTAAGCCACCATGTGGATTTTGTTTCCTTCTCAGAAGAGAATATCTAGGCAGTCACAATGGAGATGGCAGGTAGAAAGTGAGTCTTTCTCATTTCAAGACTTGCTTACTTACATTAACATAAATTTAAGCACATGATTTTGTAATTTCCTTTGTTTCCCATTTCCCAAAGCACAGTAACTCTCCAACTCTAAAAATTGCCAAACAGAATTGTTTTTGCTGCTGTTAAATTACTCCAGAGTGACCAAAAATTCCTTTAGTTAAGATTTCTCCTATTTTTAAAAAAATCTTGGCACTCTATTTTCTGTTTTCCTGTTAATTTTAATTAGCCCCTTAGAATTCTCTAACAGATGATTAGGTGAAGTCCCATGTAAATGCAACTGCTGCACTTGCAAATGTGACTGCAAAATGCTGCTTTTCTTTGCTAAAATAAGAAAGAAAAAAGAAAAAAGAAAAAAAAGAAGAAAAAAAAAGATTGTGTTGTGTTGGTAGTGCTTTTGTCCATTACAAAATCTCATAGGAGGCTATGCCTGCTCTAGACCTGGCCTTGACTAAATGAGAATTATGGATAGTATTCAAGTCCTTTGTCCCTCTCAGATGCACAGACCTTCCAAGTGGTTTTCCCTTTTTTCTGTCTGCTGTGTGATCATGTTTTTATTCATCCAGTTCAATGTCAGCTTTGATGGAAGATGTTAAACCTCTCAGTAGCACAGCTGGAGTCTCTGAAGCAGCCTTTACCTCGAGTTGCCTTGACTGTCAGAGTGGAAAGGGAACTGGAAGACAGAGATGAGCAGTGACAATGGAAAACAGAGAGCAGCAAGAGACACCAGACAGTGTTTTGACAGCTTTGCATTGCACTGGCACAAGACTGATGACTTCATTGCTAACTTTCTCCTGAGTGGAACTGATATGCCTGCAGTCTCAGTGCAGGAAAGTAGTTTAAGTGCCAAAATAATTCAGCAGGCTTTGCCTGCTTTGGTTTTCCTTAGCTATCTAGTTGTGAAGGTGCAAATATTGTAACCCCAGGGGGGTTTTAGGGATCATTAGTGGTGTGGAAGTCTGAAGATGTGAGTGACACTTGGCCTAAAGCTTGTGACTGATTGGTAGTCACAAATGTGGTTTTCAGCTACAGAAAAGGAGTGAGGTCATCATCATTAGAAAGGAAAAGAAAGATGGAAATAAGATGTCCTTTTTCAGGGTGAACTCGAAGTTTTGTACCTGTGCCTTCAGCATGTGTTGATGAAAGTTTTAAATACAAGGTAAAAAAAAAAAAAATCACAATATCCACAATGAAATTAAAAGAAACCCAAAGACTAGGAAGATTGACAGAACCATGGGTAACACAGTGAAACTTCACTGGCCTTCAGTTAATTTGTTCTTATGTTCCTATTAGTGAAGCCAAAAATATGTTATTTCAGCAGTATTAATTTCACTAAACTTATAAAGAAAATATAAATGAGAGCAGGAGGGAGAAATTACCTAGTAGTTGACTTCTAGAAATAATTTCCGGTCACAACACAGTCACTTTATGAACTGTTTCAAAAAAATAACCTCCCACCAAAATCACAGCATATAAAATACTTGTCTATGTACTGAAAAAATCCTCACTTTACATTTCATTCTGCAGAGTAAGCTGCTTAAGTCCAACTGCAACCTTCAGAGCACGACAAACAGCCATCCTTTAAAAAGGATAAAGTCACTCCAAAGTAGGAACAAGCAAGAAAGAAATAATTTTATTATTTGAAGAAACAAGAAAAAGGGGTGAGTGAGGGAGAATATTAAGTTTTTTGAGGTCATGTAAGGGTCTTCTTTATCAGTTTGCTCAACCTACAGCTTTATTTAACCTCTTTTCACATATTTAATTGGTGAAACTTAGAGGAAATACAAAAAAAAAAGTCCTTTTTCCTAAAACAATAAGATGGAGATCCACTACAGCCTCTAATAAAATTAAAAGGATCAAAACAAAGCAGATGAAATCCACAGCTCACTTATCAAGCCCCCCAAAGGCAAGCTGCTGCAGTTTGTCCTGCCCTGCTTAGCTGGTCCAGGTACAGGGAGGGCAGTGAAACCAGCAATAGAGCAGGCAGCTAGGGGATTATTGGTACACAAGGAGGGGAAAGAATGTTTTCTACACCTAAGACTTTAAATTTTTTTTGAGAGGAAATTATGGGATCTTTTGATGTGCAATTGGAAGCTGAGATGAGGGTCTATTTGGATGAGAAAGTGGCTTTTATATTTGACTTTTGACATTGTCCAGAACTTCAAAATGAAAGCACAGAATTGTAAACCATTCCAAACCTTACTAATGAAATTCATAACTGTTATGAATTAGGGAAGGATACATCGCCTTTATGTCTTTGCCTTGTAATTTAATTAAATTAGCCTCCTTTGGCACCACTAATTAGGGCATGACATTTACTGAGTTCATTCACCATAACACATGAAAACAATAACAGAACTCCAGAGACATGGGACAGTAAAGAAAACAGTAATACCGGCTGACCTTTCTAATTTCCTTCTTTTCCAGTTTGAATCAACGAACTCATGGAGAATCATGAGCACAGTCCCAGGAGCTCCCTCCTGTTCATCACTGCCTGGATGTTGCTGCAGGCTCTCTTGTCTCGTTTGCCCTCAGCATCACCCTGTAGTGACACGGGTGACATGACTGATGCCCGAACAGCACGCAGAGTTGTTTCACTTGCAGACACTGGGAAAGAATTCCGAACAATTCTTTGAAAGAAACCTCTAGTACAGTTAGATTGAAGCCAACAATAGCTAAATTGCTCTGTCTTTCTAACTTGTGTTTTGTGGTTTGCCTGCCAACTCAACCTATAAAAATGGGACACAAAGAGATGTCCACACAGTTCCCACACCTTAGCACAAACCCTCTGCCAAAACTTCATGACTCAGGCAAGCCAAGGACATTTATCATGGCAAAATGGATTGTCAGAACAGGCTAAACTTCAGTTCTTTCTTCAGTTTGTGCCCTGCTGAAAGAAAAGCTCCTTGGAATAATTTGCATCATTGCCTTGGGTAACTGTTGGCACAGGTTTCCCCAAAGCCATTCTCAAGCCTAACACAGAATTTCAGTGTGACAGAATCCGATTCTGTAGAATCACGGACTGATCTAGGCTCTAAGGACTCTAAAGATCATCCAGTTCCAACCTCTCTCAGCCAGGGTCAGAGACACCTTCCACTAAATCAGGTTGTTCAGAGCCTCATCCAACTCCACCTCCAGACGTCTTTGTAGTAAAATAGCATGGCTACATGCTTCATCAGCAGCTAACAACTTCATAATCTCTCTGGCCTCTCTGATAATGAAAAAAAAAAGGAGTAAAAGTCTTTGAAACTTGACTGTGATTTTGTCTGATACAGAAAGAAAGTTAATAACAGGCAAAAGAGCAGGAATCAATAGAGTGAGGTCTAGAGGAAAAGGTTTTATATATAATAAGGAGAAGGCCACACTGAGATAGCAGAAAGATACCAGTTTTGGGAGCTGCCTTGGTAAAAAATCCAAACATACAAATAATAAATGAAGACTGGAGGTGGGTGTGCTGATGTTCTCATATCATAACATTTTATCATGTCCAGAGCTGCCATTGTCAGCATGTAAAGTGAAGAAATTGATTTACATCCAGTGAATGCAATAGCAACCTAACAATAACATATGTTTTCCAAATAGGCCACTCTGAAAAACCTTTATCATAATTATATATGCTTGTTGGATCTACCAGCATCTTGGATCACAGGCTGTACTCATAAATCATATTGTATTGCTGATTTTATATATATATTGTGATTGTGATTTATATTTCAGTTTATATTTATTCCCCTGCTTGACATTATTCTTCACTATGAGAAAGATTTATATTTTTTCCAGGGTTGTTTTGACCTTAATAAAGATTGTCTTACTACAAAGTGAATTATTAATATACGGACCCCTTGGGCAAAGGTGGTGTTCAGAGAAGTTTGATGCAAATTTTTCAAGTGCCCCCATCTTTTGGTTTCTTTTCTTTCTGAATTCAATACAGAGGGAAAACCACACAGCTCAGATCTCACGGCTAAAGCAGTGTCAGAAAAGACACCTTTGAGGAACTTGAGTGTTTGTGGAATTGCCATCCCCAGAGGTTCAGGACACAACCCTTTCTGGATTTGTTCCCCATACCAACACAATTCCAACCCCAGCCTTGCTTCCACAAACCTGTCTACCTCCTATTTGTCTCCTACAATGTTTCCAGCAAGAAGGTCTACAGCTCCTCAGAAAAATGCTTCACTATCTGGTATCCTGGGATTTCATGATTTTTTTTTACTGTTACTGGCACTTAAGGGAATTGAGAAACCTGGTCACTGATAGTAATTCTTCTCATTAACTTAATCCATTTAAAATTCTCTCTTTTTATACAAGAGAGTTTGCACGCTTGACTGTTGAAGATGGCTTAATTCAGACAAGACCCTTAGAGCCTGCATTTTGGAGGTGCTGAGTGCTACAACCTGAAGCCAGTGGAAAATTCCACAAGGTCAATTAGCTTAAACAAGTTCTATGAAAATTGGCTTTAAATGTTCCACAACAGGCTGAAACTAAAGGAAAAAAACTGATCTGAAAAAAAAGGGAAAAATATATTTTGTTAGGGTATTTTTACATTTAATTCTAGCAGGGTTATAGTACACAGAGAAATAGATTCCACGGGTCTACTCAGCTACTTAAGTTTTAAGTCCACTAAGTTACTTAAGAATTTCTAATCTCTCTCTTCCCTTAACAAGCAAATACACATTCAGCCATGTACAGCAGGGAAAAAAATGCTGTTATCCTAAAGGGTCAAATGAAAATGACAAAAATGTTGCTTAAAATATTTTAATATAGTTTGTGTTTAAAATGATTATTTGTGGTTTTAAAAAATTATGTTTACTACATAACTCACAGTAAATAAATCAGTTTATGTTTATATATATTTAAGGAAACCTTAGAAAGTAAGAAATTACCTAAAAGTTTTACAGTAGGCCTTCCAGTGACATAACATGGTTCAGCTATGTTGTGATTTTTCAGTATACATCTTCTATGTGTTAACTCTTTCTCAGCTTTCTCTCAACTTGGTCATTTTATTGGATTATTGTCAATTGCAAATTTTCTGTATTATATCTTACTGGTTGCCTATTTAATGTGTCAAACAACTTTTTCAGTACAGCAAAGAATATGACAAAATAATTTAAAAATATGATTTACTATTCTCTATGAATCTTTAAGAAAAATATTATCTGAAAGTTTGCGTATTAGCAATACTTTTCTTTATTCTAGGGTATCAATGTAATATCTGAGCTGGAAGTTTGGACCTATAAGTCTTCTCAGGTATTAATCATTATAAGAGATTGCATCTAATGTCTCAGACCTTGATTTTATCTTAAAATTGCCTAGATAGGTGTTTATTAACATTGTTTTTTCAGTGGGACAATTTTTTTCCACAGCTGTGCCAATAAAGGAAGTCCATTGATTTCAAAGATTTAATCCAGATTTATACAATATTTATTGAAAGTGTTGGAATTTGACCCCATAGGCCTTTGTGCTGAGAGATTTCTGTCTTTACAATGTGAGGATTTTTTTAGCTTTCATTAAGGATTTCATGATTTCTACAGCTCCAGCTCAGCTTATTTAATATGGATGTATTTCTTGATGGAAACGCCAAACGCCAGACTTAAAATCTTCATTCCATATAGGTTTAATTCCTCATACTATGCATATCTTGTCTATAATCTCTGCTTAATTTTGTTCCTTTTTTTTTTTTTTTTTTTTTTTTTTTTGGATTCACACCTTTCAATTTGACACAACTGTGTATATGAGAATAAGGCCAAAACTGGCTGATCCAGGACAGCAAGCTACCAATTTGTTGAAAGCAGAATTTGAAGCTAAGCCTCTTACAAACAGGAACCTAAATTCATGTTGCTCTTGATTTTGGACTTTGTCTGAAACACTGGTCTGCAGAGTCATAAAGCAGGAGCTTTATGCTGAAGTGGATATCCACTCCAGAAATGAGAGGAGTTCAGGTATAAAATACTACTTCCATTTTGGTGGACTGCAGCTGTAGGCAAGGGAATGGCTGCAAGGTGAGAAATGCAGCACACTTTCACCCCAGGATATATCAACTTCTCAGTACAAGCCAAATGGCAGTTCTGGCTATTTCACATCAACTATCTGGTTGTGACCAGATAAGCACAGATTTCCTGTTCAGAGCAGTGTCAAGGCTGGTTCAGTCTTAGACTGGGATAGTGGCTCTGAGGAAATAAACCTAAGAAGTAAATATGAAAACTTTTCCTGATATAGGGTCTGCAATCTTACCTTTTGCATAAATCAACAATATTTACCATTTTATGGATGTGTTATGCTGACTTTAATTATGTTGATTCATTTATAAGTTGTGGCATTTGTAACAATCCCAGTACAACTAAAAGGAGAGAATTTTACTACCTGTAGATAAAGTTTTCATAGCTTTCAGAGATAAACATGTAAGTTTAAGTATTTGAAAGAGTTGGACAAATAGCTTCCATGTTTCTGGTCCTAGGTTTTGTATTTGGATCCAGATGTCTGGATAAAGTACAGGAAAATACATTATTAAAAAAAAAATCTGTATTTGAAGTACTTTTGTGTGGTGGTGGTTTTTTGGGAACTGCAACAACTTTTTGCAGTAACTTTGGTCTCAAAATGTCCATACATATTTAGGAAGATGGAGTAAGTTCTTTCTGATGGGCATTTCAGCATTTTTACTCATTAAGCTTTCTGATCTAAGTATGCTCACAAATGAGAGTGAAACAGGTCAGAGTATTTCTAGACTTTGCAAATACTAGAATATGAATCTGGAAACAGTTGCATTTTTTTATTGGTACATCAACCAGTGAAACCCTTATCTCTAAGCACTGAGTACTCAAACATTTAAGTACTTCTAATTAATTATAATTTTATAAAATTGAAAGAATATTCTTCAGAAAACTAGCATATTTTTAAACTAACCTCTTCTCCAGCATCTTTCCTACCTTGAGAGACTATCTTTCCAACAGTATCAGGAAAATCAGATTAAAACATACTAAAATGAAGGGGGAAAAGACCCCAAATATTTTGACACAAAATAAAACTTTTTAATTATCCCACTCTATCCCAAAAAAAGAAAAAGTTGCCTGAACCTAGTTGCCATTTAAGTAAGACTTATCAAGAAAGAAGTGTCATAGAAGCATAATGTGGTCACTGTGAGCAGCAGCACTGTTTGCTGTCACTCTGTCTCTCTGTGGGATTCAATACAGGTTGAATGTTGGTTGAAAAAAAACCCTTTTAAAATCCTTATTCTTGTTAAAAATAAAAGTGTCATGAAGGAAAGAGCACAGATGAAAATGCCATGGTTTGGTTGCCTGTAGCTCAGTGGTTTCATGTGTGAGACATTGAATTTGCTGCTCCAGTTACCCACAAAAGTTAATGGGCAGCCTGATTTTGCACTTTTGGGAATCTCTGTGTATTGTATCACTGCTCTTTGCCCTGTCCTGTGGCAAGACATGCCAGGAGGATAGCCCAAACTTGTTTTACTGCTTGGTGTTCTTCAAACCTGTCTGATTTAGGGCATCCTTCCCTGACCCTTAATGCGAGCTCTTAGGGCATGAGCTCACCAAGTTATGATGGACTCACATCCACAGACCTGGGTCTTGTAAGTGAAATTCAGAGCTGGAGGAGACTGGTCCAAGGCATCACCTCTCTGGATTTCTAAAATTCTGTGGTTTCCGTGTGAAATTTGACTGTAGGCACTGTAGGCACTTCATCAGATGACATAAGCGTGTAAATGGCATATTAAATTCTACTTATGTTCCAGCCAACCAATTGTCTTTAGCTGGGAGTTACATCTTATTTTGTGTCCATTGTCAGTGCTTATCTTAAAATGTTAGGCCTAATAGCCGTCTCTCAGCTTACCAAAGGTCCTTTCTCTGAGCATGCAACCTCATTTCTGTGAGTACCATACCAACACCACAGCTCAGACAAGGCAAGGGGACTGCTTTCTTCTTTCATCCAGAGTAGTCTGCAATCTCAGAAAAGTGTTGTGGATTTACAGCTGAACAAATGAGAAGAGGCACACTCGACCATCAAGGAAGTTAAATAACTGACGAAAAATGGATTCTAAGTTTTTGTAGCTGAAAAAAATAGGAGAGCTATCAGACAACAAGGTTTGCCTTGGTTATATTAGTTATTTTGTGCACTTTTCATTGAGGTTTTGCACTAATATCTCATTAGTTTGAGCAGATACTAGGATGTGCAGGGCTGATAATGATGCAGCAAAGATCTGGGGATATTTTACATTTCCCAGGGAGCAGGGGGAGGGAGAAGATCTGTTCATGCATTGCTGTAAGCAATCGAGATTTGCATGATGCCAAAAAACTAAATGCAGTAAAGCCAGACCCTGCTAGCAATGAGTTGATTGCTTTAAATAAGGGAGATTTCCTGGATGTTTAAATTGAAACTTCTATGATTAAAGTGAGGTACCAGGATGCTTCCTAACCATTTAGTTCCTAAAATTCTTGTGAGGTCTGGAGATGACAAATTCAATTCTGATGTGCTGTGTTTTACACTCTGCAGGGTGTACTAAAAGGTAAAACTAATCAAGCTTGGGTTTCCCATGGGCTGTGCTTTAAGATGTTTTCTTATTTTAAGTCATGGAAATATGTTAAAACCCACGTAGACTGGGTGAAGTTTATATAAGGCAAAATGTATTTGACCATGCTTTTGCAGAGTGTGTGTATTTTCATTTTTCATTATTTTTTTGTTTGTTTAATCCTTCATCCTGCTTAAAACTATATTCCAACCACATTTTCAGATGAAAGATGGGAAAGAACAGCTTATAGTTCTCTAAAGATCTTACTTAAGACTATCTTGGTAGTGAATTGAATTTCTTTTTTAAGATTTTAAATGCAGCAGGAGAGAGAACAGGACTATCCTCAACAGTGAGCTTTTAATTACAGAGGAAAAATATTAATTCTGCTCATACTCATTGTAGAAAAAATCCCAGAACTTTATCCCCAACTCTGTATATTAAGGGAAAGTTTAACTCCATCTACAACAATCCTTCCTCAGTATTTCAAGCTCCACATCATCATATGGTACATACTGAACTCTCAGTGGTTGAAATGGGTCATTTCAGAAGATCTGTCTGCATCAGAAATTACTTCTGTATTGATTATGAATGTAGTCCTCAAACATATTTTTAAAATTATAAATTTTAAATTTTCTAACTGAAAATATTTCCCATTGTGAATAAATGAAGCACTATTTCTGTGCAACCACACACTTCACGATATGAAATAATTTCATCAAGATTTCTGTATCCCTCCAGAAGGAATATTCATCTTTAAAACTTCTGTGTCTCAGAAGTTTTAAGGCTGGTTTGAATTGCTATATTGTTTACAATTCTGAAGTTTAGCACTTGTTATTATGCTCATTAACTGTGGAGATATTCTTTTCTGTTCATAATTAAAATCTCTTCATGCGATATCTCTGATATGGTTTCCAAGTCTATGTTGGACAGAAAGCAAGCAGAAATGCATTTTGAAGATTTATTATACCAAAAGTTCTGTAGTGATCATTTACCTAATGAATGACAGATGGATGATGAGTATTATTTAACTGCCTGTGTCATCATTTTGCATTTTGCTTGAAAGCCTAAAGTATGTTCATAGCAAATTGAAAATACAGACATAGAAATTTCATGTTTAGACAGTCTTTCAGACTGTTTCAGTACACATTTGGCTCTGGAAGTCCCACAGGAATCCCTACTGCTATAAGTAGATGTCTTCATGGAAACTAGAAGAGTATTTTAAAGGCAGAAAATGCTAATCTAAATGCCATGTTTTCTAAATACAATAGTTTGAGAACAAGTACACATTCAGTTAGGGTCTAGGTCTATATTTTCTCATTCATGCCAGCTTTCACTGAGTGATGTTGCAATTTTGGAGAAACTGTGCCATTATTACTGCAGCCTACATGTTGGTTTTAAATAACATTTTCCATAAACAGAGTTGTTTTGATTGGTATAGCCTAAAGAACACCTGCTGACAAGTGAGATTTGCAAACCCTTTAAATTCCACTCCAATTAGTGCACATGGTAAGTGACAGTGGGGTGCTGCTGTCAGCTCCTCCCTCATGGGTCTGCCTTACACAGCCATGTGCAGGAGCCGGGATCACACAGCTCGGTGGTCTTTGCGTATGGATGCATTTAAGATTAGGATGTCAGGCTTAATCCCATGTAATCATATTGTTCTCCCGTGGAAGCAAATGATGAGAACCTCCTCTGTCCAAAACAAACAGATACACGTGATCAGTGAAGCAGCAAACGGCTTTGAGACTCCTTCATGTGAGCTCTGCCTGCTCACGAGTCAATTTAATTTCTCATAACGCACTAAAAACAGCCATCGGTATCTGTGTTGAAGTGCCAGCTGGTGTTGAAGGAGCAGACAAAAGAGGAAAGGTTGGAGCCTGCTGTGCTCCCCGGGCGCGGCGGTGAGAAGACGCCAGTGGAGTGGCTGGCTAGAAATCCCCTTGTGCCCCTCGGGGCATTGCAAGGCGAGAGCCCCGCAGACCTTTTTACCCAACGACAGGAGAGAGGTTGATGCAGGTCTGTGCTGTGAGGGAGCCTTCCCCGCAGCCGTGCACACCTGGGCTGGCCAGGGGCAGCCACTCCGGCTGGCACCGCCGCTGCTGGGCTCCACCAGCATCCCGGTGAGCATCAGCGAGCCGGCAAAGGCCGGGATGCGCCCGCGGAGCCCCCGCGGCCGCACCTCGGCAGCCATGCAGGGCAGGGCAGGCAGCGGGAGCCGCAGCTGCAGACAATTACCGCCTGCACCCAGACTAAACAAAGGGCAGCCGAGCAGCCGGGCCCAGGGAGAGCGGAGAGCGCTCTCCCTTCAGCCTGGACCGCTCGGGAGGGATGGTGCTGTGCGCGGCCAAGTGTGCGAAGCCGGCAAGGCTGGGATAATTGTGAGTGACAGGGAAAGGCAAGGAAAGGGGAAAGAGCAAGTTTAGCTTTGTAAAGGCATAAAAGCGTCTTTCCCTTGTGCAGCATTGTTTTATTCCCCGCTCAGAGGAGGGTCTGGCTCTGCCCGCATGGATTTTAGGCACTCCTTTTGGGGAGAAGAAAGAAGTTTCTGTGCTCTTTGAAGCATGTGTATGCTGGTCAGACAGGAAGCCAGAGCTTCTGTCAGTCAACAGCACATGCAAAATTTATCAAGTATATTACTTGACAGGGGTTACGCTGTCATTACTAGCTAACAGGGCTCTGCCAGAGAATTTTTTTTATGGAAGCATGTGCTGTCAAAGGCAAAGTGTCCATTGATTGATTGCCACAGCTGACCTAAACATACAGGGATCACTGTGTAATAACCCCTTTATCATATATAAACTGCCAAATGCTAAGTTCAATAACTCTAATGGTCTCACTTAAAGCCCCAAAGAGAGGCAAATTCAAAGGAGGAGAGGAAAATGCCATCCTTTTGTGCACCCAGTGCAGCAAGGCTGCCACTCACCATGGAGAGGTGGGACTGTGGAGCAGGAGCACCAAACCCTGCTGTCTGCAGTGGGCTCAAGGGAGAACTCCATCCAGTCCATGAGCTGAGCTTTGAACACCAAAAAATGTACTTACTGTATATTGCTCAGATCTATATTTTCTACTAAGCAGCACACTATGGTTATCACAGGAATACTGTGCAACAGTCAAGTCTGGTACATCCTAGGCCTGAAAACTGCTTGAGCTTTCTCAAAGAATGGCCACTACTTGAAGGAGTTTCCTGGCTCCTTAATAAAGCTCCTTAAAAAAACCCAAACAAAACAACAAAAAAAACATGAAACCCAAACCACCATCAACCAAACACAATCCCCCACAACCACCAAAACAACAACCAAAAAAAACCCCAAAAAGCCACACTAAACCCCCAGGAATAAAGTACCATTTACAAAAGAAAGAAAAATAACCTTTCTGAAGCTACAGACTACACTTTAAGATCTCTATCAGCTGTTTAAATGTATCATTGCAATTGCTGTCAGAGATAGAAATGTAGGTAGTGAAAACAAGGCATAAATGTTCCTTGTGTTGTGGTTTTCTTAGGGAAGGCAAAAAAGGCCTGACTGAGGGAACTGAGTACAATTTTTGCATTACAGGCTACTACAGTGCTAAGAGTTTGGGAAATACAAGGTTTGAGGAGGAGGCTGAACTTTTATCTGTTGCTGCTCTCAAAAACAGAAATCTCAATTTTTCTTTAAATGCTACTATGAGTTCTTCCTTCAGTAGTTCAGCTGTTAAAATCTTCTGCCTAGCTGTAAATGCAGCAGCTATTTAGACAGAGATGGTTGGTAATTTCAATAGCCAGGAGGCAGGACCCCCCTGGGGTAAATGACATAGCTTACTATAATAAACACATGGCATTGGTCTTAGAGTCATTTCTGGTGGGGAGGTCTAAGGCCTTGTGGGTCCTTCTGTCACAGTGTCCCCGAAGTCTATGATAGGACTGCAGCTGGGGATACACAAGAAGATTCTACATAAGGAAGAAGCCCTGAGAACAATTCACACAGAAACCACTTGGCACTGGGATTAAGTTTATGCATAGAATATTACTTCTTTTTTTTCTCCTCTTTTTTTTTTTTTTTTTTTTTCTTAAGAAGTTCAACTTTGGTTCTGCTGAAGCAAAGTATTTGTGTAAGCTGAAACTAATAGTCCTCACCCCTCTCAATACATGCACAAGGCTAGCTCAAATTCACCATATTGAAATCATCTTTTGGAAACCAAATGGAAAGGAAACGACAACAGCTCAATGTTATTAATAAGTATTTGATAATAACCAAAAAAACCCAGCAGAAAATATCCAGGACAGATGCCTTCTGGATGCTGCACCTGTCGCTCTCTTGCCTGTTTAAGGGCAGTGCAGAGTAAGTGCTGCTGTGAGCAGAGCCAAGGAGGGGAGCACTGGGCACTCTAGGGATACTCTGGCTTAGAGTGAGTTGAAACTGAAATTGGCAGAGCACTTTACTTCAGAGCCACCTTATACCTGTATAAAGCAAGCAGAGAGCATCCCAGCTCTGCAGGAGAGCATCCCAGCTCTGCAGGAGAGCCCTTACGGGAATGCTGTACTACAGTGGGATTTGTAGGGCGTGAATGAGGTGCCCTGGAGAGCCAAGTCAATCTCGCCAGCAGGGTCAGGCATGCAGAAATGTCACAGCTGTAAATCTGGGTTAACGTCACCTGGGCAAAATGTCCAATGAACTGGAAAGCATTTACTCCTTCTGGTTGAAACCATATACAAATAGATTTCCGTGAAAGTGGTTTCCTAGAGTTTCACGCTGAAAACAAAATTTAGTCAATGGGTTCGGGGAAGAATTTTTTTAGTATGTGCAATTCATTTAAACCAGAAATGAAATGCAGTAGTCAGAGATCCAGATGCAGTTTTCCCAAACCCTTCCTAGTCAGCCAATAACCCATCAATTCCCCAGGTTGTCCTGCTACTTAGTATCAAAAGGAGATATTACCCACTTTACCCTGCCTTGTGGATAGTGTCTCTGCCATTTGTTGGTAGTCACAAAATTCAAATATCAAGGGTTTCTTCTAAAAGCCTAGACCTACATCTAGCTACAGAGATCTGCTAGATTTTACTTGAGTCTCTTGCCATTAAAAGGCAGTCTCAACTCTCTCACAGGTAGAGTTAAAGTATAAAGGAGCAAAATACTTTACTAAGGGATAGAGTGGCAAATCATCAGTAACTCAACAATCAGGGGAACATAGTAGAAATAGTAAGTCTCTCATAGAACAGGGACTTCAGCTGAAATGAATCGCAACCACTACAATGCAATAACATTAATTTAAAATATTTGTATGAGGAAATTCATCATGGGACCTGGATGAAAGGCCAATGTGCACTTGGAAAATGGTGGAGGACATCATTTCTTATGACAGTAAGAAAACTACAGTCTTCTTGGTCAGATCTATGGGGGTTTTTTAAAGTGCTTTCTATGCCCTATTCCTGTTTTAAATGTAGGACTTAACATATTTCATCACACATGCTTGTTTGTTTTTTAGTCACCAGTTCCTTACAGGGTGGTTTCTGTTACAGCCTTAAAAGCGAAGCTCAAGTTAAAACCAGTTCCCTTCTCAACAAAATCAGCGATTTCATTACTGCTGGAAGTGTCTTACAGTACCTGGAAGGTTGGGCAAGAGTGGCCTGTGATAACCAGCTCTCACCTGTCACCTTTCTTAAAAATAGCTATTGAGTCAGCCTTTTTTATGACTTCCCACTGGTGCTCAGTAACATTGTAAATAAACAGTGAGTGATTCTGACCATGCCCTACAAATTCTGGCAGTGTCCACAGAGAATCCCATCCATTTGCTCATAGTGATTGATGTTCTCCAGCTCATCCTTTATATTTGAACAACAAATTGTTAAGAGGCTGTAGTGCTACGTGCATGCGTGGTCCCAGTTCCTTCATAAGGGTATTATCCACAGATAACATGTGTGGGGCACTCCTGACTTGGGTACTTGCCAAAAATTCCACAGGGAAGCAGATGAATGCATTACACAGCGTGACTGAGATATGGACCTGTTTTAAGTGACTCAACCTGTCACTTTCTTCCTCTCTCATCCTCCTTTTTGGTGAGACTGCAGTTTAAAAAGATTCAGCCTCTTGTGATCGTCCTCTTAAAAAGAGACAATGAAGACATTCCCATGTGGCTTTTGCCACTGGGTCCTTCATTGCACTGGGGAACATCTCTACTCCAGTGGTGCCAAATGCTGAGGAGAGGAGTTAGAGGCACAGGCAGCCTTCCAAGTGTGGGAAGGGATGCATAACACACACTTGGAGAAGAGTCAGCTCTGAGTCAGTCAGCAGCTGAGGCAAACAAAATGATGAAGGAGGCCTACATTTGGAAGCAGAATGGTGTTCCAGGATCCAAAGTGCTGTGCATCAACATCATCACCATAAAGCAAAAGGCAGAAGGGAGGCCACAGAGAACTAATAAACAGATGAAAAGCTGGCTCACAGAGGTACCTGGCTCTGCTGCAGGTATTATAGTCAATTTGCACATCTCTCTGAAGAGAGTTTTCCAAACCATCTTTTTTGAGAGGTGAGCTTGCCAAAAATAACATTTTAGCAGCAGCACAGCTTGTCAAAACCAGTATTTTAGCTAGGGCGAGTACTCAGTGTGCAAATAATGTTTTTCCAGGAGCAAAGCTTCCCATGTTGGAAGGTAGAAGCTGCTAGCACACCACTTTGACTAAATCCGTACCTCCCCCCTTATTTTTGATAAAACGTTATTTTCATCCATCCTGTTCCCCTAAAAAAACATTATTTCTGGAAAGTTCCTACCCTTCATGCAGCACTACTTTCCTCGAGAAAACTCCTGATAAAAATCCACTTTCAGCAAGCTTTTCCCCTTAAATTGCCATGGTCCTCATGCCTGATAAAAAGGCATTTTCTGTTAAGGCTCCGATTCTGATAAAATGTTACTTTTTCCAAACTTCTGCTCCTGATAAAACATTCATTTTGCCAAGATTGGCTCCTGAGAAAATGTTATGTTTGGCAAGGGCTATTCCTGATAAAACATTTATTTTTGCCAAACCTCCACTTCTATTAATTTTTTTCCCCCTCAAAATTATTATTATTTCCCCTAAAGCCTCCTTAATGTAAGATATTGGATATGACACAGTGGGTGACAGGGTATCACTTGCCAACAAGCCCTTTATCCACAGCCATGATCATTACCATTGAACTCCCTGGAACACTGATGCTGAATGCCTCTTTTACAGTGTGGAGGCCTTGGAAGGAACAATGAAAAAGATATTTGCACCCTTGTGCTGGAAACAGGTTTAGTTATCATATTAGCTCCTTATATAAGGCAGACCTGGCCTTATTTGAAAATTAATCAAATCGGACTCACCAACAGGTTAAAGGCAAAACACTTATGAGGATTTTCCAATTCTCTAATATTGAATGTTCCAGTCAAGTTAAATGAGGTTGTAGACAGGGGACCAGGAGATCACTGCTTGTTCACAGCAAAACCTTTAGACTGCCAGCAGATTCCATCTCATTCTGTCCAAATTCACATTGGTATCTGCCAAAATGCACCCCAAATTTCTTAAAAAATGCTTCTTCCATGAGCACAGGCACAAATTTATTCCTGTTGTGAGCTGCTGTGGAGAGGGGTGACAGCAGCAAAGGGCATAGGCATCATGTTAGCAGAGGAAAAGAGAACTGGGGTAACATATTCTGAAGCCCACTATCTCTTTCCATTATTATTATATCTCCCTCTTCTTGGCAGTGCTCAATCTGCATCCAAAGCTGTTTTTCTGCTTCCATGTCAGCTCTCATTCAAGAGCTAGAAACAAACCATCTGGTATTTTTTTCACATGTTTGCAGCTGATCATGATCAGTGGATCATGGCACAAAATGTGTGAGGACAGGTTGAGGACCTGAGGCAATCTAGCCTGGAGAAGGCTCAGGTCTAAAAATGCTGCCTGGAATTACCTGAAGGGAAGTACAGAGATGGATCCAGACTTTTCTCAGAAGAGCACCACTGCAAGGTCAAGAGGCAATGGGCACAAGCTGCAGCAAGGGATATTAGCTGAAAGCAAGAATAAATATCACCATGAGGGTGTCCAGGCACTGGGACAGGTGCCCAGGGAGGCTGTGGAGACTGTTTTTGGAAGTACTCAGAACAGGGCTGGACACAACCCTGAGTAGGACAACTTTTAACACAGTTCTTCTTTTAGAAGGAGGTTAGACCAGATTAGCAGAGGTCCCTTCTGACCTAAATATATGATTTTCAGCATGTAGAAATTTATGTGTTCAAGCTGCAACCCAGACAACAGAGAACATTTTCTTCAGTGAATAAAAACTTTACCTTATACTGAATTGAATGTTAGATTGTAGCTGATACATTTTCTTTATCCTTACTAGTTAATGTCTCTGTTATTTTAATATTCCTCAGTGTATTAGCCTCCTGATGATTGGATGGAAGACAGTGGGTAATTCATGGGATGAGGCATTAAAATCAGTAATTTTGAGTAAATATCTAATTTATGAATCTTCAAAGACATGATTGAGAATTAGAGATATTAAAATTCAGTGCAGTCTCACCTGGCAAAGCTTGAAGAAAGACTTGCATGGGAGCTGTGGAAGAATGTGGTCAGAGGCAGGCAAAATAGCAGTAACACCCTTTCCAGCAGCAAAACACACTGATCATTTTAAGCCAATTGAGAAACCACATTTTTGGGAAGTGCCCTCTGGTTCTGGGCTGAAGTTTCAGTAGCAATACTGGTTGCTCTTTCTTACCTCTGTACCTGTGTTTCTGAGCCAGGCTTGGGTTTTTTTTTTTGGCTTGTGATATATAGATTCATTCACCTCAGTGCTTGTACTGTGAGAGCTGATTTGAGGCTGGCAAGCCACAAGTATTGCACTCACTGTCCTTGCCATTTCTGTTTCCAGGTTTAGGGATACCCAAGACCTAGAGGCAGTGATGGGCAATTGTGTGATGATGTCTTTGTCCCCCAGCCTAATTTAGGCACTAAAAATGCAAGGCTGCAGGTGGGAGTGTCCTCTGCAATGCTGAACCCAGACAGCCCATATTTCACAAAGAGCAGAGCACAGGGGAGAACGCTGCATACCAGGAGTGCCTTTGAATTGTAACCCTCTGTTAGAAAAGTCTGCTGTATGTTCTGGACAGCAGCGCTGAAGAGTAGCACATGAGCAAGCAGTCATGGACTGGCCTTGATCTCATCTCAGTTGTCCAGCCACTGGGTTCAATACCACTATGACTGGGTCCCAGTCATAGTGAGCGTATGACAGAGCTGGCTCAATGTATTTCACTGCTCCCTTGCTCAGCAGGGAGAGAAGGAACCCTTTTCCTTAAATTAGCTTTACATTTGTAAATTTAAAGTTAAAATCAAAGGCTTTTCTTACCACAAAGAATATGAAATAATTAATGAGACCTCTCTTGATTTCTTGTACTCTCATATTATTAAAGTGACAGTGGAAAAGATGTAGTGAGATGCAAATTTTTACATTGTTAAGCTGCCAAACATGACAGTACTACCTATATTTCATAAGGGAGACTGGAAAATTAGTGTTGATCCTTTACCTCTCTCCTTACCTCAGCAGATACAGAAGTTCTGAAAATGGAGTAAAACCCTGCATTTTTAGGAAATAGTCCAGAGTTCAACATTAATCTCTCACTTCAGATTAGCAAATGTAATGATCCTTGACTGGTTTCATTTGTGTTATCTTTTCATTCCAGAAAGGGAACATTTTCTTGCCAGGAGAAGAAAAAAAAATTAAAATGTTTTCCAGGTTATGTCATGCTAATAAACCTTAGAACCATTACAGAGAGAAATGTTAACAAGTCAGTAGTAATGATGGACTACAGTCTAACAATGAATTTTGTGAATGAAGAATAAGAACAAGATTCAAAAGCAGTTGTTGATTTCGAATGGCACATGCTGCAACGCTAAACTTTGGGTACCAAGGTAATACTCTGAATATCTCCAAACCAATGTCCCCTTCTGAAAAGGTCAGCCATGGGTTCTACTGCACTGACATTTAAGTTAAGGTCAGCATGAGAGAAAGTTGCCGCTTGCATCCTATTCATATTGGGCTTTTCAGGGAGTAGGTTTTTTGTATCAGTCTTTTGTAAATATTTTTAGTTTTCCTTTTGTAAGACCTGGCCTCTGCATAGGCAGCTTCCTGTTATGTCCTTGCAACATTTCCAAAATATAAGCAAGTCCTTGAAGCATTTTTCAGGTTCTCCAAATATCGG
This sequence comes from Cisticola juncidis, assembly GCA_013400215.1. Lineage (NCBI taxonomy): Eukaryota > Metazoa > Chordata > Aves > Passeriformes > Cisticolidae > Cisticola > Cisticola juncidis. The sequence goes on along the minus strand of VXBR01000945.1, from coordinate 905,491 downwards.
CTTTTTTCAATGTCCACACTTCTACACAAAACAAAACTGTTGAAAAGAGGGTAGTTTCTTCAGCTGTTCAGGATTTGTTCTCCCAAACATGAAGCATGTGAATCAATGGGATGTGTTTTACTGTGTCTCCACAAGTATTTCCACACACTCTAGTAAAGCACAGCAATGTAAAAGGTATAAACCCACTGATAGCCTATTCCACTGATTTTTTTCCATACTCACAACCTTGCTGTTTTCTGGATTCACCCTTGGCAATAGCCTTTCACTATCTAACAGTAGGAGTTAGAGTTTCCCTGAAATCTCTTTATGACTCATGTTGTTGGTCTATTTTAAGAAAGCCATCCCATTTCCAAATTTCAGTCACTTCTAATATCCCCTGCCATGTTCACCTGCCACTCCTGGCTGCTCTTCAGCAACTAATCTGCACACCACACAAGCATTTAGAATTTGCAGTTAAACTAGGAATAAGATACCAGCACTTGGCATAGTTGATGACCTTTCTGATAATGACATAAACAGATTAAGAGGTATTTTTTTAAAACAGAGGACCTCCCCTGCCCCAAAACACCAACAAGACTTTGCTTGTAGGAGTCAAGCATCAGGTCCTGACTCATTTGCTATTCTAAATGACTGACACAATTATCTATCTTATGATTAAAATATTAGTGCTGTAAATAAAGCCTTTAATGCTTATGTGGTTTTCTAGGAAGGCCTTATTAAGAGATTTCATTTTTGTCAATCCTTGTAGTAGACAAAAGTCTAGAGGCCCAATCTCTGTCTAGACATTAACCCCTTAATATCATACACATAAAGTCTTGTACGCATTTCTCCATAATAATTTATCTACTCCACAAACAGCATGGCACTAGTAAGAAGATATGAAATGTCTAGCTCCGCACCTCAGGCCAAATCTTTTCAATTTCACACAAGGATAAATAAAAGGAGGTTAATGTTAAAACCAACTAGACAAAAGGGGAATCTACTGATTTTCTCTGCAGTAAATAACCAGAGGTCAGTAGTAATGTTGGAAGTGTTTTTGAACTGCGTAGGCTGTGAATTCTCCACAATATGAAACCAGTTGCCAAGTCATTTCTCTTGCTCGGAGGAAATGAAACATTGACACAGAAAAACAACTTTCTGTCACCTCTCCTGCCTTTTAATGAAGGAACCAGATAAAAGAATTTTTACCTATACAGAGTGACTTGTGCTATTTAAAAATGAAAATCATGATTTGCTTTATTATGGAAAGCTGAGGGAATAAACTCTGCCTCTGGACATGCAAGCATTGAACAGAAGGCAACAGATGACTGGGGCCATGAGGTATTATCATCAGTGCAGATGCTTGGGCCTCTGCAGGCTTGGCCCTAGCCCCTGACTCAGATGCATAGCTGGCTGCCTCTGCACCCCAGGTCAGCTTGGCTCCAAGCTCCCTAGAGCGTGAGTTTCCATGAGTTACAAGCTGTGGGGTTAGCAAAGACTATGTGATTGTATGGGTTGACAGCACTGTATTTTAACTGCTCCTTGCAACTCTTAATTGCTATGAAATTCAACGCATTGGAAAGGGCTTCCAAATACAAGGAACACATTTGCAGAAAATGTATTTTAACAATGTCAAAAATACACCCCAAACAGAAGTGAGTGTTAGATTGTTTTAGGAAATTCTGAGTTCCTTTACTTAATGCAAAAGAGAGGTGGTAATAATTCAATTTTTAGTTTGTGGTAGCCATTAAAACCAGTTCTAGGTTAGAGAGGAAGAGGACAAGGTTCACTGTCCAACAGGGAAAATGTTCAAGGTCTGCAGTAAAGTACAGATACTGATAATGCGTATTAATATCTTTTTATTACAACAATACTGTGAGAAAGACAGCCATGATATCTATACTGGTAAGATGGCAGCTGTGTTCCACTCAGAAGCTTTAACCCATTTAACTTAGGGCATAGGAAAATGTACAGAGACCAGTCTGTAAGGTAGTAGAGGTGACACATGCTGTAAAGTATTCTATCATAAAACACGTAGCAGGCGTGTCCATTGTTGCCCTAAATCTATAAATTCTGTTCAGCAGACATACTATCAGAGAATTATTTTAAAAATTAACTTTGATCAAAACTCTTGAGGATTGGCTAAAAGCTCTGGTAAACCTAAAGAAATAGAAATTATAGGGACCTTACTCTTACTAGAAGAGCTGAGGTAAACTTCCTTATAGCCTAGACTAGAATCTCTACTGGTAAAGTAAATAAATAAAACTTTGCATGTCAGCACTTAGACTTTCACACACAGCACAGAAGAGCTGTGAGTAGCTCTAGAAAAATGATGGGAAAAGAGAGGGAAGAGTATTTTCTCAGGAGCATGATGCCAGCAGGTCATCCAGTGTTGTCAAGGAGAAGCAGTTCCCTTTCTTGACATCCTCTCTCAGTATGCTGAGAATATATCTCACAGTAAATCTGGAGACAATGAAAAAAACTAATTTCTTCTTATTATTTCCTTTTTGTTTTTCTTCCTTTCTTTGGAAGTTCTTTCACCTGTGCTATCTTTTATTGAAATTTGCGTTGCATGGTGACTTGTCTGCACCTTTTCATTCTGCCACTTATCCGAACTTTTTAAACCAGCCTTGTTTACCACTAAACCTCCCTGGGCCACGTGAGGAAGGTGTTTGTAGCCTGCAAGAAGTCCTTTATTCATATTGCACCTGCAAAAGTCACAAAAGGAAATAATGAGCAATTTGTTCACATGAATTTCTACAAAAATGCCATCCATCAGTGTGCTTTTAAGAGAGCAGATTTTTCTAACAGCTTTAATTGCACAGCATAAAGAATTTACTGCAAAGAAAAAGAGACCCTCAGAAGGTTGTTTTATCACCACAAAGTATTCAAGTTCTTCTGAAGACCACATATAGCTTACTAGAAAGCTTAGAAATCCTTTATTATTTTCTTTCCAGAAGCGTAAAAAAATATTCTGAAGTACATATATGGACTGAACACAGATTTACTGCCACTAGCTCTTTGTAAGGCAGCCGGAACGAGGCTGCTCGTCTACATAAATGAGTCCAGCTGGTACATTTACTGGCAGCTTTATAAGAACACCTCCAGAACTGCTGAATGCTTGTGAAAGGTAGGGTATCAAACAAACTAGACTGGACATGTGGGCCAGTTGATGGGCAAGACACTATAAACCTATCCATAATTTGTGCAGCTGTGACCATAAAACTTTTCAGAAAACCCCCCAAAAATCAGACACACAAACATTTAATGAATTTCAAATGAAAAACCTGGAATGCTTAGAGGGATCACATAATGATTTTGGGGGAGTCCATTATAGGTCACACTTAAAACAAGAAGTGAGGTTTAGTAGTCAATATATTTTGTTGCTTCCTTTAATCAGGCTCAATTAAAATTTCCCAGCAACAATTAACTTTCTATTTTTAAAATCACATTTCAGAGTGCAGCCTGGTATTAATATCCAACAAAACAAGGGGACCTCTTTAATATTGCTGCCAAGAGAGTGGTAGCATTGTGGTTCAAAGGCAAGCTTTACGTAGTTGTGTTAAACAGAGAAAGCAAAGCCATTTGCCTTGTGTAATAAAAGGCTATCTGAAATTTATTCTTCCTCTACTAGTGAAGTGCCCACATCTGGTCACTGCAGCGCTCCTCAATGAAAGTTTATGTCCTCAGGAACAATTGTTTATTTAATTTTTTTCCACCGCAAGTGCCAGCCATCGGTGGTCAAACCCTGAGGACTGATTGCAATATGTTATCATCTGCACCTTTCCTTTGCATGAACAGGCAAATGGGAACTAATTATTTTATAGACTTAGCAAGGTGTTTGTAGAGATGCCTGTTGTGAGTGCACAGTAGCAGTATCTCTTCAAGTTCTGAAAGAACCAAGTAAACTTTATCAACCTGATCTAAGACATATCTGACCACAGACCTCAGACTGGTTCAAAGATAGTGAACAAAATGGGAAATATTTCCCAACAAGGATCCAGAGAAAACATTTCAGTATAGTAGCAGTGGACAAAGCAGGACTTTGTAGCAGTATGTGCAGACAAGATTTACTTCTAGCACCCTTCTTGGGCAATGGCTCTTAAGAATATCACAGTGATTACAACCTGCACAGCACCCTTGCTTACCTTCACTTTCTTTAGGATGGGGAATTTCCCCATCCCCTTTTGCTCTATGGGATGCTGAACACCTAAGTCAGGCCCCATATGCAGGGGCAGCTCAGGGGCCATCATGTCCCTGATCATGGGATCCAGTCCTCCATACCTAGCCTGAGCCATAAAAAGCACTGGTTGTGTAGCCAGACACAAGGTATGTTTCAGTTCTTTGGAAAACTGCCAGAGCCCATGTTTCTGAGGGACTCATAGCCTAAGTCTCCGCAGAGTTTGGAAGCTACTTCACAATTCCTGAGATGGTACTGCTGAGAGATGAAATTACTCTGGGGACTATCATTAAGATAAAAATGTTCTGCAAATTGAACCTGGCTAAGCAGACAGGACAAGCCTCTATAATAAAAGGGAGATAAAAGCTGTTTTGGAGGATCTTTCTGACTGTGGTACATCATGGGAAATGGCTGTATTTCATTCTGATCTGAAATGCTCTCTTAATATAGCCTCAGGCACATCTGTATGAGGAGAATGAAGATGGAGCATATCCTCTAGCAGCATATTGGTGTTCAGGCACCATGCAGAGCATCTTCTCCGTGCACAGTTCACCTGCTCAAACCTGCTACAAGCCAGACAATTTTCACACAATAAAGTTGTCCAGAGACAAAAATTTTGAGATTATCAAATCATATTAAGAATATCTTCTGCAAGAATGAGGTGCTCACTTTTCATTACACTGACATGTTACAGCTTCCTAACCAGGGTAGTAAAGCCAAGGGAGTAAAAGCAGCTGAGAGAGCTGCAGTTGCCCTGCTCTACACAGGTTCAGTGGAATGAGTGAAATATAAAATAGCTGCCAGTTTGTTTTCTAAATAAATCCATTGATAAACTACTCCCTGAAATACAGTCATAGATCAACTAATCCTGTGCTTCAGCTTCTCAACTACTCACCTATGACCTGCAAGGCTTCTTCTGGAACAAACAAGTGCTGAGAAAATATACAAACTTCAGAAGTAATTCCTTCTTTTTGCCTGGACTTTTTAACCTTAATTTTCTGCTATTCCTAGCAATCAGGAGTCTCTACTTTTATTCTTGTCCTAGTCTTATTGAACTGGATCAGCAGCAGTACACAACAACGCAACTCTGGGGAGCTATGTTTATTTATGCTGGCTGTGGGGCTGGCCTCAAAGTTTACAAATACCAAAAGACTTGACTCAGTAATAAATATTTCTGCTAAGATCCTTCCTCTTCCTTGGGATTTTTTTACTCTGGCAGAAGCAAAAGAAAGGGAAGAAAGTGCATTGTTTATCTCAAACTAGAGGCCAAATTCCAAATTTTAATTTCCTGCTGCTAAAGCATGAATTGTGGGGAAAGAACAGTTTCACATAAGCTTGAAAAGGCTATCTCCAGCAGAACCCCTGCTCAGACACTGTCATAGTCAGGCCATGTTAGTTATCTCCCTTTAGCATTTTGAGTTTGGATTACAATTTCTTCTGCTTCAGCTGAAAGACCATCTTGAAGTCCCATGCTGAATTAGTAGTGATAATCTTTCCTTCTTTGGATGAAGTCCACAATGGTGGAAACACAGCCAATCTCCCATCTCACATAGTCCCTGTCTAATTCACCCTCAGTGCAGACATCTATTTATTTGTTCTCAAAACCAGGAGTCAAAAGCTGTGGCTTGTCTTAAATACACAATGTGTTTGTTGGGAACTGCAAACCATCTGGACATCTGGTTTTAAAGATTACATGTAAACTAGATGATGTGGCTTCAGAGGGATTGGCATCATATCCTGCTTATTCACCCAGGTAACTTATCAACTTCCAGGTATCTGCTTGTGATATTTATTCTGATAATTTCTTCCATCAATGACTTTGTTTCCTCATGTAAAACTTTCATTCAAACAAAGAAAACTGAAAGTAGGAAACCACTGATACAATTTTCTGACTACTGGAGAATTGGTGACTCAGTCAGCATGAGCTCTCTGATTCCTTTGATCAACATGAGAATGAAAGTGTTCTAATGTAATCCCAAACACTATGAAACCAGCCCACACAGAGAATCTGCTCCCCTCCTTCCTGCTATTCTTTCACCACCTCAAGATGATTAATATGAAACACTGCTGCTTTGGTTGACACAAGCTATAAGAAGAGCAGCAGTATTATTTTGAAAGATATCTGCTGCATCACTCAGTATTTTTGCTAGCATTCGCTCTCTAGGTATGATGTCCTTAATAAAAATTTACCTACTCCAATTGGCTATCATTATATTTAATTGTGGGTGCAGAAAAGCCTTCAGTCTGCACCCTTGCTGATTGGTCACTTCTTAGAGATGTGGGGATACAATAAAGATACTGGAGTGTGAGCAACAGGAGCTGCAGTGCAAAGAACTAACACAGCGCTGTGCAGAAATGCTTCCTAAAGAACAATGCCCCACATGCTGGGTAGATCATATAGTGATGTGGACCATGGCCAAACTTCAAATGAAACTGTGGAGTCTGATAGGACCTTCACCAGCCTCTCCATCTGACACCATTTCTGTGAAACTGTACACTTTAACGAGAGTTTTTCTCTATTTCTCCATTACTGTCACCAGAATACCCCTATGGCACTGGTACAGTTTTTTCTTCTAGTGAAATTTTAGAGGTCACTGCGCTGGTCAATCTCAGACACCAGTCCAGGAATCAGTCCTGAGATATCTTTCCAAGTTATAACCTGACTGCGTTGTTTTGCACACATGTGATATTTAGGTGCATGTCTGTTTGTATCACCCTGTAACAAGAGTAACTTGCTTAAAACTGACGTTGATTGTGTTGGTATCATAAATATCTCAGCAAAATGACATTGTGAGCCACACTACTACAATGTGGTTTGCTAATCCAGCAGTGTGTTTTTCTAACTGTGATTTATGTCAAGGTTATATCAATCAAGGATTGTAAATGCATAAATCTAATTGGTTTTGTGATTTGTTTTTGGAGAGTGCACTGAATACTAGCTGCAATAATACACTCCAGGCTACACATTTCCAGAGGATTACTGAACTTATTACTCTTCTTGGGTGGTTAAAGTCAGTCAGTCAGACAAATACCTTTATAACACTGCATATAGAGGGCAATATTTTAATGTTATAGTATATGAAAGAGATAATTTCAATGGATAACGGCCTCCCAACACTTCATAAATGCTGAGGCAAAACCAGGACTTTATTGGAAAAGGAAATTGATCTCAAGACAATATTCTATTGCAGTTGCTGAAGATCACAGCTATGTTATTACAACAAGTTCAGCTTACTATATGACAGATGAAGGGGAGCTAGCTCTTGTGGCCTTAAACCTGCAGAAAGAAGCCTAGGAGATTGCATGTGTAAGTGAAACCAAAATGCTCAGCATGCATGGGAAGATTGAGAGGACACTGGTTCTTTGTTAATAAATGTCCTGCAGTGGTGCTACTGCACTACTCCTGTGTGCCACTGGAGGAGGAAAGGCTAACAGGGAATCCCCTGTTAGTGGGACAGAGTGGAGATAACAGATAAAGTATGAGATCTAGTATGAGTGAAAAAAAAGGGAATTTTCTCCTTGGATCTTAACCTACCTTCTTTGCTGATTTCAACTCCTGAAGATGCTGATTTATGCCGTTCCTCAGAGATAATGGCTGAACATCAGGGAAAAGCAAGAGCCTGCTTACGCTCTGTGCAGACAGCCTCACACAGACATGCATGGCTGTGCAGCACAGCTGGACCAAGGCTTTGCACCTCTGGCAGCCCCAGTCCTGCGTGTGGGCTGCGGGAGCCAGGCACACTTAACTTCTGCTAACTTACAGTCTTCAGCTGGGCTGCCATGCATGCCATGCAATTAGGGGCCAATCAATCTCAGCAATATGTATCTGATGATGTCCTGCCACTTGAGCAGAGAAGGGAGTACTGGAACTGTTGCATTGGATCCGTGGGTTGGGTCTGACCATGATCCCTGGCAGGTGCTCAGCAGATGCCAGCGTACCACAGTTGGCAGATGTGGGATAATCTCTACTCCACACACATTAGGCCTCATCCTGATCTCAGGCTTAAACTCTGAATCAAGAGGTTTAATGGCTGGACTGCTTCCAGTGGGCCAATATTATTTATGTAACTGAATTGGGGTTTGTCCACACAGCAAGATAGAAGCGGGAGGGCATCATGTTTTGGAAGTACTGGTTTAGCACAGGGACTGCATCCAGGTCAGGGGAGTGACCCCTGTATACCAAATGGACTAGATAGCTGAGAAAGGCCCTGACCCTGAAAAATAGCGTGTTTAAAGCAATCCCACTGAGTTTTCCCAAGGAACTGGAGTGTGTCCATGATATTTCCAGTGCTTTAGCACTCCTGCCAGCTTAGGCTGTGATGCATGTAAACGGCAGGAGCCCTTCCAATGCCTGGTGCCAGGCACCTCCCTGGCCTCGTGCCCCTTCTCCCCAGCAGGATGGCAGCTGTGCCCCCACAGCCTTGCATCCACTGGTGCACATCCTGCTGGATCCAGATGGCAGGGGATGACAAGATCTGCCAGTTTTCCTTGATATGAAAGCCCAGGTCTGGAGTATGCAGGGCCTCCAGCACATAGGTTCAGTCTAACCTTGCAATGCATACAGTGATAGGACTTAGCAGGTTGTTTTGCCAGGTTCAGGTAATCAATTGTCTTGTTGGAGGAGTCCAGCAGGTAGAGTAATACCAGACAGGTGTTTATTAATACTTCCTCATGGCATTTGATCTCATCAGCTCCTGATGTTTCCTCCTTAGCAGAGACAATTGTCAACTGACATCCTTTGTTTGGCACATGAATCTCTCGTATTTCACCTCCCTGTTCACAGGTGCTAAAATAAAACAGAAAAGAAAAGTAGGGTTTACAGGGTTGTCCCTGCTGGGCAGTGGGAAAACTGAGTGAGGCTGGCTCATTCTCCATTCCAAGCACTCAGAGGCATGATTGGGATGGGTATCTGTGGTGGCAGATACTAGGGGGAACACAGATGAGGGTACCCCTAACTTCTAGGTGGCATAGCAGGATTACAGGCCTTGGACACACTTTTTTGATAGAAGTGTCATTTTAAGATGATGTCTGGAAAGGCCCATGGGAAGAGCTTAAAATTGTAAGATGTGGGGTGGAAGAGGAAATGTAGCCACTTGTAACCCAAAGGGGCAAAGATTTATCTGTGTGTTTGATTTTATACACATGATCCAGAAGCTGGGGAGAGACTGGTGACTTAGAGAATTCTGAATCAGATGCATGAATGTTTCAATCATCCAAATGTGACAGGCACGGAGTCATAAATATATGCCTTCTTTTTTTTTTTTTCCTTATCTTTTTTCAGAACTTGGTATGAACAAATGAAATTCTTGTTCCTCTATCTATTTTAGCAAATTAACCCTTTATGGATTTTTTTTTTTTTTTAAATACTTGCTGTTCACCAGCAATAAAACTCTTCTGCTATCAATATGTATCCAAAGACAACTCCCTTTAGACCACCCAGATTGTTTGGGGTTTTTTGAAAAAGGCCACAGTGTTAAAATGCTGTTCTTAACATACATGTTATATATTAAACATATAGATCCTAGAGGGACTGTTCATTATGACTTCCTTCCTGTCTAATTGAGGTATTGTTGAATGCTTACAGCCCATGTTTGTTGCAGCAATTAGGTGGAATTTAGGGTAGCTCTTGGGGTGATAATTGGTAAAAATAGATGTTTTGGCAATACAAAGGAGAGTACTGGAATAGTTTGGTGGTTTGGGTGTTTTGTTATTATTATGGCATTTAGTTTCACAAAATTTAAAAGTTATATCCAGAGAGATGGAACACAGGGAAGAAGAGAAATATGTTTGTGCCTTTGGAGAAAAAATATTTTTCATTCATGATGCAATAGCTTAGTGAAACTTCATAGGTGAAAGTTTAAGGAGAGCTCTTACAGAATAAAAAAATGCAGGCAATGTACATCCTGGAGCACTGCTGAAGGGATCTCAGCTGCTCCCTGCCAGTGCAAAGCCCACCTAGGCTTGGTGAAGACAGAGATTTCACATGGGATGGTTACTTGGTGTAGCATTCAGTGACCAGCAATGCTGGTTCCTTTCAGTAGGTGTGTGACTCATTAAGTCCTTGTCTGTATTGCCATGTTTGTTAAAGGCCTGAGTCCCACAGCTTTAAAGCTAGACCCTAATGGATGGAGGTAATGAGCCCCTCTGGCTCCAAATAGCAGCCAGAGGTGTAAAGCAGTGGGAAATGAAGTAAAAGAAACAAACAAACTAACTAAAATATCAAAGAAAGAAAACAAGAACCACTGTAAATGCATCAATCCATGCACGGAGTCACTTTAATCCTGAGTGCACAATTGTATATCTTCATTATAACAGCAGAAGTCCCTTCTCTCAAGTACCAATTTCACAGCCTTCACGAGGAGACTAGCTCTGTAACCTAGAAGTCTGCAGCCATGAACCTATTCTGCAAACCTTAGGAGAAGAATGTGAAATTCTCTCCCTTTCACAGCCACAAAGAGAGCAGACATTTGTATCTCTATGTAAAAATCCTTTGGATTTCTTTATGTATTACAATTCAGAGCCTGCAGAGACTTTATTCTACTCTTAAAACAAGGTCAAGAGAAGAAATGAAAATGATAGGTGTACTCATCTGTTCCTTGTGTTGTTATTCTTCTCATTTCTACTACATCTCACTCAGCAATTATATCTGGCTCACCTACTTGACAAACCTGCTTTCCTAGCTACTGTGTTTGGTGTGTTGGCTATGTGATAATATTTTGTCTTTGTAAGTCTCATACAAATTGACTCCATTGTAATATCAGAAAAAATGTCTAAAACACTTTCATTGACACAGGAAACTTCCACAAGACCTTTCATAAACAAGGAAATTAGCTGTAATTTTTAAGTATGGGCCTTTTGTGGGATTACTTTTTTTATGACTTCATTCTGACACTGCTTCTAAAGTATCTCATTTGTCACTAACCAGGTAGAAATATTCTTTTGCATGTGTGATTTTACAATGATATATGTATAGACATAAATAATTTCAGGAGCAAAAAAAAGCCAGGAAAATATTACTTCCAGTGCTAGTGTTGAAACAGTGCCAAGCCTAAAGTTTTGTAAATTAGGCTGTAAGTGTGAAATCCCTCCAGCTGTTAAAAGTATTCCATATCTAATTATATGCACAGTTTTTCAGACTATTCTCTCCATTTGGATAATCCTGAAATTACATACTGTATGCCTGGAAGTGAGGGCCACATGTGTTCTGTGAAAACACCCAAAAACATAAAGAAAGCAAATAGTCAAAATAGATAAGCCACATTTTTGTATGATTTTGTATGGTTTTGTCAGTGTTTTCCTATGTGGCTTTCTTTGTTTTGAAAACATTTCTTTCTAAACACCATTTACTGTAATGTGCCCACCCTGTCATTCCAGATGCTGCCAAAAGTTATATGTAAGGAAGTTATTTTTTAAACCTGTTTGTACAGAAGGCTAAAACAACAGCTGCATGAGAGTAGTGAAGCACCAAAAGAAGAGGAACCTTTTTGTAGTCACTGCTCCAGCCTTCAGAAATCAACTGCGAAAGCTCTTTGTGAGCACCAAATAGTACAGTCAGAAAAGGGGTAAGCTGTCCATTTTGTGGAATAACTTAATCAGACTGATTAATTCCATTCTTTAAATTAGCTGCAAAACTTCCTGGTTGTATCTGATCCTCTGCATTTTCATATTGCAACAAAACTGTGTCACTTATTAGTAAATATACTCAGTGCAATCTCTTGAATAGCAGCCTAGTGACAGAAGCATTAAATAAAAGCTAAGTCTTGCACCTTAAAAAGAGCAAAATGTTGGCAAGACTGGGAAGATGCGAAAACCATTTGTCTTCAAAAACATTTGCCATCATACTTTCATTGTTCTCCTCTGGCTACACTACAGTTCTAAATATTCCCTAGGTAGAAACTTATATGTGTGTATGTGTATCTTACATACGAGGCTTTATTTATTCCTTTGTTGAACATCTGAATTTTTCTGAAACAAATACATGTTCTCCAAGATCCTATTGAAGGTTCCTATTGAAGACTGTTCCTGTGTAGCTTTTGGTTTGAACACACTGCATAAGTATTTCAGTAATTTTAACAAAATGCAAACAAACAAAAAAGTTAGCAATTTACCTAATCTATTGTCCCATATGAAAAATATAACTTTCATTCAAAGATCCTTTGAACAACAACCCTGTGGTGCTTGACAACACATACAGTTGGCAGCATGGACTGTCTTGCCCATTTTGCAATTTAAATAGCTCAGGAGTTAAATGCATTTAATTCAAAATACAGACAAAGGACTGATTAGGTCACTCAAGTAAATTTGCACTACCTTGCAAAGCAAACTGCTTTATTACAAATACACCTAGCAAGGCTGGCACCTCAGCATCCAACTCATGGAAAATTCAACACTGTATTACAAGCAGGACTAGCTTTTCCCTCCTTTACCTAGGTCCTTTCTCTGCAGGAAAGGGTGACTGCCCGTCCCCAACAAGGAGTCTTGTCCCACTGCAGTCTCCTGTGCCCAGCCGTACACCCCTTCTGGACCACTCATGGACTTGGAACCAAGGGATCCCCAGAGGAACCAAGCTGCAGAAAGGCTCCATCATTCTGATTCCCCAAGCCAGCCTGACCCTCTGCTGCTCTTAGTTTTGCCCAGTGGGGAAGAGTAGAGAGCAGAGGCAGATGTCAGCAAGGAAAAAACTGTGTATAGGGAAAGAGCACGGGTGAGAGACATCCTGTGGTGTCACCAGGGACTCCGGAGGCACAGGGGACCGAGAATGGAGATTTTGGGGAATGTACCTGAGAACTCAAGAGTGCTCAGTCTTTATTTTATGGAAGACAAGTATAGACATTTAGCTCAAGAAGGCTTAGAAAATCAATACAGATAGCAAGAAAACATGGTGAGATTTTCAAGTAGCGAAAGAAAAGAGCTCTGTACAGCATAACTTCTCTCCATATCATGGTCCAATGGGGGTGGCTGTGCTGCTCCCATGGGCTGCTGCTCTCCTCCCCTCTGGGGCCTGCACCATCTGGAGCCATGCCAAACAAACCTGAAGATATCCTGCAGCTCAGGGAAAAATGTGGTGGCTACCTGTACTCCTGATATGTGTTAAGCAGAGCTGGAAATCATTTTGAATTTTCCAGAACTTTCTGCTTCTTGCAAGGCCAGGAAGCGTCATGACTAATATTCTTAGGAAATCTCTGATCTGCAAAGGCAGGGCTCACCACAACCAGAAAGCAGAGCAGTGTTAACAGTTGTAGGAGTAGAAAACACTTTTACAACCTTCCATGACACATCCATGGGTTTGCACATAGCCAAGGTTGTAGCTAAGTCAGAAATACTCATGTGCCTACACACGTGAACAAATGGAAAAGTTTTGAGGGTTGAAATGTTCTGAAGAAAAAACATTTGGCACACTGACCCAAGGATCCATTTATTATTCAGCTTCTTCTGTTCTACCAAGTGTGACATTCAGTTGAAAATAAAATTCTGAATAATGTGTTCACCCTGGACTTGATTTTATTTTTTGCTGCACTGTGGTAACTTCAGAGCAATACTGTTGATAAGTCTTTTTAACACTCAGAACACTGCAGAACTGACCTAGCTGTTTTCAACAAGACCAAATTATTCTCAACAAAATCTCATGGTAATTAGCATATTTTTGTGAAGGATCTCATTGTGAAGTCATTTTCAGATAGAAAATATTCAAGTAATAATTTAAAAGAACTGGACACAGAAATGTTCTTATTTTAATGATCTAACCCTAATTTAGAATATCCCACCCGTATTTTTACATGCAGTCACAGTATTTATTTTGCTTTCCATGATTCCCATTCATTAAAAAAAAAAAAAGAAATAAAAACCAAAAACCCAAGCCATCACCAGCATATACATCTGGCCTGAAAAACCACAGCATTCCAGGCAAATCCAGGGGTGTACTCATGCCAGAGGGCCTCAGGAGTGCACGCCTATGCTGTGCAGTCAACGTAAAATCACTTCAGAGTTCATGCAAATACAACTTGCTTGGTTGTTGACAATCAGCTCTACCTAACACATGGTACATTTAGTAGTTTTTGTTACTAACCTATGAAAAAGATTGTTGGAAGGGTTTGATGGTTGTTTTGATTTAATTCCAATGCATAAGAACATCTTTGTTTTGCTGCTGCTGTGGTTAATCATTGCCATATTGTAGGATTTCCTTGATTGGTTTATATGTATTATATTTCAGTTTTCTATTTCTAAGAGGGTATTTTATTTATTTTCTTGCCACAAACAATAAACACCCATTAAATGAGTAGATAAGGAGAACTGTACAGGACAATATCCTGCTATAAACCAGCAATGAAATAAAAGTGCATAGAAATGCTGTGCCTAGTAAAGGGGATGCCTTAAGACTTAATACACAGGAAGTGGGGCAGTTAGGCACATTAATGTTTTAATCTGATCAAGGTCCCATCCAAAAGCCGTGTTTCAAAAACCTGGCAAGATGACTCAGGGTACTTTTGCCAGGGAAAGACATCAGGCCTTCAGCATTAAAATGAGCCTGCCATTTACAGCACATTATGTCAAAGAAAGTTTTCCGAGAGACCTAAATAAACCAGGGATGTCTGCAGGAGCAGGAAGAATATGAAAATGTCTACTAAGGCTAAGTGTCAGGCAAGTTTGAAACTAGCTATTTTGCTTTTCAGACATTCACTGCCATGAATGGAAAAAATGACATTTTCTTGGATCAAATTTCTTTCATTTCAGATATTAATGTTTATATTCCAATATATAAATTATAAAATCAAAAACGACATTTTGGGGCAAAACTCAAAAGCACATGTATCTTGTCATTCACTTTAGAAACAAAATGTTTTTAAAATCAGCACATTCCTCAGAAACTTTTGATCTTGACAGAGCAGCATATCTATTAAAATTTTTATAGGCAAAAACACTATATAGCTATGTGCAGCCAGAATAAAAACTCATTTGACTTTGCCTTTTGCCATGCATGTAAATATTTTTCCTTTCTGTAGCATATGTTTATGCCACTTTCTTTAATTTGAAAGTGTTACATCCCAGTCCTGCCTCTTGCTTTGCGTGTGTGTGTTATTGCACCTATGTATCCTTTGAAGTCATGCCTGTTTAGTAGATTAGTCAAGCATATGTGACAAATAGATTTCTTTGTGAAATATATTATCTAATAAATCTTTGATATACGACAAAATCATTGGTGTGTTTCTGGTTGCTTTCAGTCTTCCTTTGAGATCAAAAAAGGAATGTTTTGATAAAATAATCAGTCAAATACATCATAACTTTTTTTCTATCCAACTTTAATGTTTCAAGTGTGTATTAACCTCTAGTATAGTAAAGGATAACAAAAAATCTTTTCTCAGATTTTAAAAAATACTTTCAGCACCAAAGAACTGCAGCCATCTAAATCTTACAAGTCCATTTTTCATGGGCAATGAAAGTGTAATTGCTGCAACGTTTACATATTTGGCAACTGCCACAGTGAGTTCTTAAAGCTCCAGAAAATGGATAATGTAGAAGTTCTCAAAAAGAACATAGCTAATCATAGGATAAACAAAAATATAAAACTACTGCTCTCAATTTGAAACATGGCAGTTAACTTAAAAGGGAAAAGAAAAGCAGAAATTTATTCTGTATGTTGTGATGCTGTTCATATAGAATAGGTTCTATACAGCTTCTATGAAATAGATTCTGTTAGTGCCAATACATTCTATGTGTCTTCAATGAAATGTTTTTTTCTTTGACCATTTTCCTTTTTTTATGTTGAAAGAAAAGAGCTGTAGCAAATTTGGAGGCAATAGTGCAGTCCTTCCTCTGAGGCTTACAAGTGTGAAGTTGGCAGGAGACATCAGAAACTGGAAGATCCTTTATAATGCTAGAAGCTGGGAACAACTTTCCCTTTCCTAGCTGCATTCAGTTCAACAAGTCCTGCCCCAAGCTTGTGCCAGAGTTGCACACAGGGTCCAAGGCTGAGATGCTGAGCACATGTTCCCCTGAGGGTCATGTCCCCTCCTGTCACACAGGGCTGTCCCACAGCTCTTTCTGTGCACCACATGATCTGGAGCTATCTCTTCACCTGTTGCTGGGTGTACATGTGGGGCAGAGATTGACTCTCTTCACTCAAGACACTCAGTGTTCACTGTGTACATTTAAGCTGACTGATGGCCCTTCCCATTCATCTTGTCCTGAGATCCCTCTCTCAGATAAAGCAGATATTTGCCTCTTATTTCCTTCTACTGCCTATAAGGGAGGCTTGATATGGCCACCTGTGAGCTGGGCTGTGTCAGCATTAGAAAATAATTCCAAGTATTCTCTTGCAAGAGGAGCATCTCAGGAGAAGAAAGCAGTTTTGGTTCTCAGCCCCCAGCATCAGTACTGCATGTTCACAGGATTCAAAACCATGCTGCTGCCTGCAATTAAAATGCTGATGTAGGCACAGTCTCCACCAGACAACTTTCATAAGTCTCAAATTACATCAGGTAAATCTTGACCAATGAACATAAACTTGGAACTTACTAAATACCTGTCTCTTCATGGATGCATTTTGAGACAACCCAAGCTAAAGGAAAAGAACATCACCCTTCTTTTAGGTTCAAGTGCAGCAGTTAAATGGCCTGTCCTTGCCTTAATTATCTGAGGGGATGTAAAAGCCATATACTTTTTGGGGGACCTTCAGGACCATCAATATTCTTGATGTTGAAAGAAAAGCAACAGGCAACTGAACAGATTGTGCAAAAAAAAAAAGAAAGAAGAATCTATTAAAAATGTACCATTATAGTTTATAGTACCTGTTCTTACAAATCATCTGAGGGGAGGGGAACATTTACATTTAAAATTATGTATGGAGACAGGTACTTAATATACAGGACAGTGTACTCTCTGAGTAAACCTTGAAGTTGAGCTTGATAAACCCTTGAAGTGGCAGCTTTTAATTTCTTATTCATCTTTCTCCACTGAATAAGATACCTTAATGTAACCACAGAGAACTTGTGAAAATTAGTTTGTTAGATGAGATAGCAGTTAAGGTGGTGATATGCAGACTTTATCTGGCTAAACTGTACTTTCTAAGCCTGTATGACAGCCACTTCCTTGGAAACTGTGCATACATTTGTGTGCACGCCTGCATAGCCGTGTGTAACAGAGCCCTGGATATTGGATTACATCTGCACATCCTTATCTGTCTGCCATGGCTTCTGCATCTTTCGAGTAGGAAGATGTATTCTTGTACCTCATTCTAGTATAATTTGCAGGGCTGCTCAGTCACAGGAGAAGGGCTTTGGTCCCACTTGAATCATAATTTTTAATTAGAAAAAAAAAAAGTCTCTGAGCATGACTTCATCTGCTCCAGCAGGCAGATCAGCTATTTATACATGCAGACATACGTTTCCCTTCATCTGATGAGTATGCCATGTTGTGGTCTCTGGCTGCATGGCCCAGCCCAAGGTTCTTTGAAGCCAAGGGAAAGACATTTGTTCATTTGACAGCAGCAGGATCAGGCTAAAACACAAAAAACAGTGTAAAAAGACCTTTCCTGTAGAATTCTTGGTCTCATCTGAAGGAAGTAGGGCTAAATATTTCTCAAGAAAGCCTGATCCTGCAATCTAATTTTAGACATGATGTAATAGGAGCATGTACTAAACAACAGGAGAGAAGGAGGGGAATTAAGGACAAGGATAGAAGTAATAAGAGCATGTCTTTCTCCAGCCTTGTTATTTGTGTATATTGGTAGCTGTACTGAATGGGAAGATGTAGTTATTAACTTACATATTTAGAACTTACTTTGCCCTATGTAGCGATAATGCGTGGAGACTATGCCTGCTGTTGTGAAACTTATTTTCTCCTCCCCTGAAGGACAGTTTCTTTACAGGTATAATGAATAATATGTACAATGTGTAAAGTATTCTGGACATTAGTGCTGACTCCCTCTGCCAGGTCCTGTTCAGCACCCACCACTGAACAACATTTTCTTCATGTAATGGCACATAGGCAGCAGTAGGCAGGGTGGGACCAAGCTTTCAAGTCAGCTCTTTTTCTCCTCCCACGTACTAGGTCGCAAGGCACAGCCTTCAGCTTAGTCCTGGAAGTGGATGCTGGGAGCAGTGGTTGCAGAACACCTCACAAAAAGCCTGTGCTGGCTGGGAAGAGGGCAGGGGGTGGAAACTGCAGGCATTTGGGTGCAAATGCATAGTGGCACCAGCACCCTTGGTGACCAGTAGGACCACTGTTTTCATGTCCGCTACAAATCTCTGTTTCCATGGCTTCTTGGTGAATAATGCCAGTTTCCACTTGCAGAATAAACCAGTTCTTTCTTCAAATGAGCCTATGTTCCCTACCCACACCTACAGCAAGTGTGTGTGCTGGATTAAGGGCTCAGCGTGGATCTCATAATGTGGGAGATGCTGCTCTGTGCAGAAATCCATGGAATGGCATTCTTTCTTCAAGTGGATTGTGCAGCTCTCTGCGAGCCAAATCAAACATTAATAACATTCAATCAGCATTTCCATATGTAGATATTTTTATCAAACCACAGTCTCTTTCATTGTTATTTTTCAGTATCGCTTTGGTCTCTTGCACGTATTATACACTGACCAAAGTAAATAGCAGTGCAGCTTTATGAAATGTTGCTTCACATTTATGGGCATTTCTAAAAGTTTCTGATTTTGTTACTCTTGCCAGTACCAGTAAATGTGTTTGAAGTCCTTCACATGTTGCTTTGTTTATAATAGAAACACCACATTTTGCTGAGAGCACANAAAAAAAAAAAAGGAAAAAAAGCTGAAGTTTTATTAAATAAAAATGCTTCAGAAGACTCAGTTGCTCCAAAACATTTGCATGCAAGAAAAAAGTTTATGTCCAGTTTTGTTAATGATCTCATGAGTTTTGCTAGTTAAAACTGAAAGCAAAGAAACCAGCACTGATGCTTAACTGGCAAGAAGCCAGTACAATGAAATTAATAACATATGTTGAAGAACCCATTTGTAACAATTTTTCCATTAAAAAAAAAGTGGCAGCTTAAAACCACTGACAAGACTGTCTTTTCTTTTTTCCTTTCCTTCACTTCTTCCCTTCCCCCTTTCCCTTCACTAGATAGGACACTTTGGCTTATGGCCAACCGTGCAGTACCAAACTTGTCTCGGAGTTCAGATTAATGCTTTATGCAATTTTAAGTGATCCCCTTGCAGCTGCTGCTCAGGGAAATATTGTACTGGACGTGTTTGCTCTGAGGAGCCGGTGGCAAAGCCACAGACGCAGCAGCCATCCCTTGGCAAGCAACAGATGTGGGGTGTGCTGTGCTCAACCCATCCTTGGCACTTACCTTACTCCTGAACAATGTGGGGGGCACTGACCCAGCTCGCTGCCATCCATGCACAAATTCAGCCTTAACGTGCTTGGCTTGTTGATTGCTCTCTTCTCACATGCAAGCAAATCTTTTTTATCGATACCTGCATTTAAGGCTGAGAAGTGAGGACCTTGGCTGCCTCTGTCATTACCCTCTGGGATATGTCACCTTCCTGTATTTTTATCTTCCTTCTTAGGCATTGTGTGTTTTCATTTCTGTTGGGCTTGGCTTCTTTCCCCACTCCCTCTAGAGACTGTGTTGTACATCCTTTGGGGCAAAGCACTCCCTCTTGCTAAGCTCCCTGTCACACTTTCTATGTGGAGCTCCAGGCACACTGGGGCTTCCTGGCTGTGCTGGGATTCTCCCACTAAGAGTCTTGAGTGGCTTCAACAGGATGCACAAGCACAAATTGTTTTGGTCATCAGAGCTGACAGGAGAAAAGCAGTGTGTTTTGAGAAACTGCTGCTCAGCACAGGGGAGACACTTTAGGTTTTCAAAGAGGCCAGGGAGTTGGGGAGGTCCTTTAAGGATACCCTGGTGGTTTATAACCAGGGCACAGGGAATTACAGGAGAATTTCCAGCTGTGGAAGTGCCGTGAGATGCCTGGAGATAACTAGGGTATGGGGAAGGGAGTGAGCTCATAAGGTAAGGCAGTTAATAAAGCTGTAGATGTCCAACAGGTTGAAGGCATTGAATGACACTGAATATTATTTGGGAAGTGAAACATCAGTGCACAATGGGTGGACACACCAAGCAGGCAAAATAAGGGAAAAGAGAGTTAAAATTGCCAGATACTACAAATGAAATTTAAGTTTTCAAGGCAATTAGTGTTCATAGTTGGCTGGGAAAATAATTTAAAGCCTTTTTAATACTGAATTGACCTCCTTTTTGTGTAATTTCTCTGACTTCAGTGGCTTGTACAGAGTGGTACTATTCTGAACCCGGCCCAAAAAATCAAAATAAAGTTAAATGCAGGTATCATGCTGTGCCCTGACTTGGAAAGAAACTGCAAAGATTGTGAATAGGAAAATCTTCAATCATCAGTTCATTGTATGACTTCAGTAGAAAAGGAAAACAGGTGTAGCAGAGTGGAGAAAGAAGACTGACTGTATGAATGAGGAGAGAAATCCAAATTAGTTCCAGTGTTTGGAGACTCTATGAGGTGCTAGCTCCATTTCCTTCACAAAACTGGACACTTTGGGTCTTCTCACAGAAAGTATAGCTTTGCTCTGGAGATGGAACAACTCTTGGAAAACACTGGAGACTAAAGCTGTTTTCCACTGGAGAAGGAAAACCAAAATAACAATGTGCAGTATTTTTACAACCGGTGGTCTGGAGGGGCTTGGTTGACACTTACAAATATCATTTCTGATAGGCAGAATGGGTGTTTAAAATACATTTAGCACCAGGAAAAATGGAAACTTTTAAAAATATTTGGATGATGAGGAGGTATCTAAATCACAGGATAATCACAGCCAATGGCTAACACAGCCATGTAACATTGTTTAATATTTGCCTTGCACCCTGGCCAAGGTACCAGTCAGTGATAGGAACACCTGTGTGCAGAATTGCAGGGAGTGTCTATATGGGCTGCACACTACATTTTATTAAAAAGTGGCTGAAAATTAAGTGCAGGGGACAATACAGGGGACAAAAAAGTGGTTACAAAAATATTTAGGGCATAAAGTAGTTGCTGAGGATATTTTGAAAAGGTGTCCCTTTTCAAACATGGTAGACAGGCCAGGTCAGGGCTTTTAGGTATAATTTACAAGTGCATATTTTATAGTGTCTAGGCATAGAAAATCACCTTCTATTCCCTATGGCCTACCACGCATATTCAGGTTTAAACCACACTCCTGTTAATTTTAACCTCTTTTTTTGTTGTTGTTATTTCATGGGTTTATTACTGCATCTATTATTCTGTCAATCTAATCTCTGACTTCAGGAGTCTTTTTCTTTCCAAGTTTCAGCAGTAAGTTGAACAAACCACATTTCTAGGTGCATGTGCAGTTCTACATCTAAGCCATAAGAAGCTCTGTGAAATCAAAAGGAAAAGTGGCTGAAATCTGGACCTTATTCGAGTCAGTTACCAAAACTCCACTGACTGCAGCATAGTCAAGATGTTGTGTATGTGGTGAATTATTCACGACAGCTCAGCTCCATCGTTATCTGTTCTCGTGTCCTCCAGCTGGCCACAGAAATTGCAGGCACCACACTTGATTCCTAGCAATTGACTTCCTAAATTAAATTAATCCAACTCTTAAAAAGAACTCTGTAGAAGGGCCTTTTCATTCTCAAGGTAGCTAACTGGATGAAAATGAAACTGAGGCTCTATTATTTCACATTTTACTTTGGCAATTTTTAGTCCCTCTCTTTTTCCTTTTACTTGAAAATGCATAGCATTAACTTATATTCACAGATTTGCAAATCTCTCCTTTTCTATAACCATTAAAACAGTTTTTCTTAGACTTCTGCACATTATATAAAACTGTTTTTATAACAGTAATTTATTAGGTTAAGTTGGAGAGCTTCTACTGCTCTTTATATAAAAAGACTGGGCTGATTTTGGATCTCTTTAATGTGGCCCTTTAGAAGTAGTAGCTCTGACACTGGAACTTTCTGGGAATGTATGCCCAGTAGCTTGGTAATGTGTAAAATATGCCAAAGAAGCCCGTTTCCCTTCAGGATAAAAGGGTATTGTTCTCATTCATTATGCATAGGAGTAAAAATGCCACCAGGACCCTGTGCTGGGATAGATCTGCAGGCCACAGTAAAAAGGCTGGGTCACACTGGAAAATTATTTGCTCAGCAGAAAGGCTGAATTATAACACTCATACAAAAAGGCTGAGATGCAAAAATGTGATCAGCTGTTAGAGATCTTGGGGCAGGAGAAAAGTTTGCATAAATAAATGTGTTTTGCCACTCTCCCACAGGAATCCCCCATGCAAGGCCAAGTCCTTTCCACCTCACCTATAGGATGTCATTCAAGAGACACCTCTATATCTGTCACCATGCTATTAATCACACAAAACCTCTAAGACATTACACAGTGATGAGGTTAGGAGAGGAATTAAGTTTAAGGAGCCATTGGCAAATACTGACTGTGCCAGTCTCCAGAGATCCAGTCTCCATTTCTTTCCATATGTAGCTTTAAGGACAGAATCCTCTCTTTGAGTCAAATACTTTAGCCTGGTTAAATTATTTACTTTAAATTAATGACTTTGTAATTCCAGAGTGAGGAGATATTTCCAGTTTTTTTTATTATTATTATTGTTCATCGAAGAAATCATCAGAATATTCTTCATGGTCAATTCTGAAATAAAATGTTGAAGTAAAAAAACATAATTATGTGCAATTATTCAGGACAACAAAAGTCTTATTTTGTGTAAGTCTTACTTTATGTTTTGCAGGCAGTTGTTTTAGCATTAAAGATATTCTTTCCTTTCTTCCTTTTCCTTCTTCAAGGATGGGAAAGCAGCATCTCTGTGATAATGACCAGTACAAGACCGTTACAGGAATTAAAGGTCATCCTAGGGCTGAATGAAAATCCTTGTATAATTAGAGCTGACTAGATCACATTTAACAATGAGGCTGGCATAAAACTTTACCCTTTTAGGAATTTCTGTAGTATTCCAGTATCCAAATTTCTTTGTCTTCTTTCAGTTGTTTGTGCGGTTGTAGTCTCAGTGAGGGTTCTTTAGTTCAAAAGAAGCCCTAAATTTTAAAGCTTGCTGAGGCATACTTGACTCTAGTCATGCCCTGCTCTTACATTTTTGGGGATCTGTTTAACCTAGATATCAAAGACACAATGTGTCATCACCTCCTGTTGTGGAAAACAGTTTCAGAGCTAAAGTTGTGCAAGGAGATGGAAAATGCACGTAGCCATGTTTTCAGTTTTTGGCACTGTGTGTCGAATGATTTAATGAGATGTTTGTGGGTTACTTTAACTGGGGCTGAATTCTGGCTTGCACTTCTTTGTGGTTTGGTTTGTAAGTATGGAACCAAGCTGTCCAGAAGCAAAAGTCAGCACTGCACAGCATGCATGATCTAACATTAGACTTAAGTAATTTTAACTTTTGCTGAACTCTGTTAACTAGCCACTTTAGGGCAAAACTGCTATAAATCATACAATTTGCAAGGTGTAAATCAAAGTTACAAACACTCACATTAGCCATTCAGCCTAACAAGGAATCAACTGCTTCATGCCATAGCTCACATGAATATCTAAATTACTAGGAATGTCCCTATGGTTCAGCCTGATAGATGAAGTTGCCTGACAGGTTCTTAAAAGCAAAGTGAGAGATTCAGATAAAATATAAGTATGCACATCGTCTCTGGCTTTTGAAATTGCTGAAAATATGGAAAGTGATTATGAACTTTTATAAGCACTTCCCATAGTATTTCACAGTTTATATTTATTTTTTGTGTTATAATAAGTCTTCCAATACAAAATATTTGTTTGCTTTTAATTGGTGATTTATTTGCTTTGAATGTGAAATTCATTACTTGACCGATACACATCAACATGTATTTCTAAAAAGTGAGTTGCCTTTAAAGAAGCACAGGAAGATTTATGAAAGAAGTTGTGAGTTTTTTGTCTTTTATAAATAAGACACAGGGTGGGGTTTTTTTTACTAAACTGAAATTAAAAATATGCCTACCTAAGTGGAAAAACACAGAACATACTGAAAAAGAATGCCTAATTTTTTTTTTTATTTTTTTTGGGGGGGGGTTGTTTGGTTTTTTGGTTGGTTGGTTGTTTTTTGGGGTTTTTTTTGGTTTTTTGTTTTTGTTTTTGTTTTGTTTTTGTTTTTGGTTTTTGTTTTTGATGTTTTGTTTTGTTTTGTTTTGGTTTTGGTTTTTGGTTGTTTTTTTTGTTTTGTTTTGTTTTGTTTTGTTTTGTATTGTTTTGTTTTGTTTTGTTTTTGTTTTTTTAGGCCATGTAGGCTTTATATTAAATAAATTTTTGGATCCTCTGAATTCTTTATGTAGGAATTCCTTGAAGAACCAAAGTGTGTGAATGAGCATATTATAACACTATCACTTTAGTGCCTGAAATGTTCACTTGCATGTGGAAAAGTCCCTCCCAGTCATGGCACATGCCATTAATTTGATTTGATTCAGTCTCTTACAGTTTAGACCAATAAAAGCTGTAGCTTTGTTTATACTTGTTCAGGTAGGTAGGCTGAGCTAATCATGTCTCCCTAAGGAGTGTCTTGTCTCCCACTGTCACAGAAACTGGCCAGTCCATAAATCCCTTGAATGTACCTGGGCTGACTTGTCATGTAATCCTCAGACTTGCTCTTGAATCCTAAGCAGCAAAACAGGCCAGGAAGAGGGAGTTCCATTTGACAGCTCTGTTGTACATTTCACAAGGATTTACATGGAAAAAATATGTTACAAAACAGCAGCTTCTGTACTCAAAGCTATGAAAAAAACAAATGTCTGAGCTTTTCTCATTTGCACCTTTGATGACACACAAAGACTTGTGGCACAGTTTCACCAAAGCACTTTGGCACATGGTCAGTTAGAAGAGGGCAAGTCCCCCTGTGCTCAGACAAACATTGAGCACATGCTTAACTTTAACCACGTTAAGTGGTTTCACTGAAGTCAAGTGGAAGCAAAATGATTTAGAGTGAGACTTAAACTTCACAGATTGATAGCATTTAAGGTCAGGAAGAATCCTAATGGTCATGTAGCCTCACCTCCTATGGAATACGGACCAAAAGGTTTTGCAAAGTGTTCCCAATATGAAATCGATTGCTGCTGCTGCGGCCCGAACAGTAACTGTGCTGGGAACTTCCAGGAGAGAGAATACATAATATTCCATGATAACATTTTTTTAGTCATGAAGAACCTTCATGAAAAACAGCTGTATCCTTGAATGCTGATCTAAATTTGTTGAGATCCAGCTTCTATCTGTAATAATCTTTCCCATTTAGTTAAAAAGATTCTCACATTTTCTTTCTACACAAGTATCCTCAGATGATCATTATTCAAATCTTAATCTGCATTTTCAGTGATTAAATTAAGATGCCTTTTTCTCTTCCTTCTGTGACTGAAGTTTTGTTTGAAACTCTCTTCTGAATATTTTTCAAATAGCCAACATCCTACTTAAATGCCTCCACTCAAAAGTGGAGAGAGCTATCCCAATAATAATCTTACTAGTTTTGGTATTCCCCAGTAGTAAAATCCTTTGTTTCTATCTGATAGTCTCCTCCCATATATACATCCAGGATAGCATTTGCTGGCTCAGCCCCTCTGTTGCCCTGAGATTTCTTCTTTGTCTGTTTGTACACCAAAACCACCAAATCCTTTCCTGAGTCACTTTTCTCCTAATAACTGTTGACCACCCTGTAAAAACAATCTGTATAATTCATCCTCAATGAGAGGTCTTTTAATGAAGGCCAGCATTTCATGTGGCATTTAACAGTGATATAGGTGAGGCCAACTTACAAATCAGCTGATATTTCTGTGCAGTACTGGTATGTCTTCATCACTACACACATTTTTCAATTTTTGGTGTTATTTGTAATGATTTTATATCTTCTATATCTTTTTAAAGAACTGAAACCTGTTGAGCAACAAATTTATGCTACAAAATGTTCTCATTTAATCATTATTTATTAATAATATTTGATTTTTTGATATGCATTGCCTATCAGAAGGGAGGAAGAGAGAACATTTGCTATGCTCTTTGCATACAAAAAAAATGACTGGTCAACTCTATTGAAAGAATGAGCCAAAAAAATGCTCAATGAAAAGTAAAATAAACCATGAAAAGTCTTTCTTATGAATTAATACTATTGGTGACAAATTTTTCATCCTGAACTTAGTTGTTCTGCTTTAACATATTCTGCTTTAACAGTAACTATTTCTTTGGCTTTCATCACGTGGCTTTCCAGGAGAAAATGAATTGGGTAATTGTGAGTGAGTTTTTAAGATTTAGGGACTTCAGTTAATGTCATGGAGAAGGACTCTTAAAAATATGTGGAAATTAGAGATTCAATTGATTTCACTGCTGATTCAAAAGAGACAATGTGATGATATAGCACCGAGGCCTTGATTTTAGCTTAAGAAATAGTTATGTCCCGATTGGTTAGTTTTTAATTGCCTTTTTAAAAATGTGATTATTTCCCAGCTGGCTGCTTTCCCTTTTCATTTTCTTTTTAAATTAGAACAGTTAGAACAAGAAATGAAATGGACTCTTACAACATATATGAGAAACAAGCTTGAGCCTGACTGACTCAAAACTATTTTTGCAATCCCTCTTTAAATGGTGAATATTATCACCATCAATATATGAACAGTAAAAACTCATTCCTGGTTGAGATATTTTGTAGAGCACCTTCTAAATACAACCCTGACACTTGAGAGAAAGGAGTTTTATACTTCTTTAAGTCACTTGCCTCCTTGCACAATTTGTTTTTTCTCCTTGTGATTAAGTATTCAATTTAAAAAAAAACTTAATAATTTAACCTTCTTATATGAAGTGCTTTGAGCTCTGTCGTGGAAAAATTCTTTGTCAAGCAGAATTATTATGCAGACCCCCTGTAGCTTCAGTTTTTTTAGAAGGTAGTTTTAGTTTGGCTAAGGACACTTGTGTGATGACAGGTCACACCATCCTCTACTGGGCAACTTCTGGATGCTTCTGACCATGTACCTCAGCCACACAGAGGAAAACTGGCCTAGGGGACTGGCAGACAGGTTTGTAATTTAAAAGAATTATTTAAACAGAGAAGCAGTCACTTATTTCCCTTTCCAAGAGGTCCAAAACTGAGTGCAAGGGACCATGACACAATTGGCTTAGTTTTTGAACAAAATCTCCTCTATTCCTGAGTAGCTGTGTTTTCAAATAGCAATTATTATTCACTGTTGAGGAGGGAAGGAGTGCAAAGTAGATGAACACTGGAGACTCATACAATATCCAGAGAACTTTTATCACTGTAGAAGTGCAGGGTAGAAAGCAATAAAGATTGGAATCCTCAACTTTTACATGAATTGTAATTTACCAAGTAATACCTTTATCACATCACCCCAAACTCCCTCCCCACTTCCTGCTGTTCCTGCAGCCTCCAGGACTTTAGGGGCCTTTGGTTTTTCTTTTTTACTTTTTTCCTTTCTTTCTTTTTTTTTTTTTTTATTCTTTAGAAACATATATTTTAATGTGTTTTCTTTCTTTTTTAATAAAAATATCAAAGACATACTTATCAATGACTGAGGAGAGAGAGCTGCAGTGCAAGCTATTTTTTAACTGGAACACGCACCATGCTGTGACACACTCATCCAGGAGCAGAAGATTGATGGCTAGACATGTGGAGAGAACTGCCACTGATTGAAATCAGACAACTGCAAGCTGTGAGGGAGATCCAGGGGAAACCATTTTAACCACAGCAGTCCAGTCTTAGCACACTTGGACAGGGGCTTTCCTCTGTCTGAAGTCTGCACTGCAGGACACAAAGAAACTCGGCAGTACACTGAGGCCAAAGGCAAAATGTAAAACTATGACAACGTGGAAGATATATGTGTACATCTCTATCTATCTCACCTCAGCAAATTATTTCCTTCACTAACAGATAATAGATCAGAAATTTCATTTCTCAAGTACCAGTCATCTTACACCCTTCAGATTCTTTCTCAAAGACTAGAAGAAAGAAAAAAAAAAAAAAAA